>CATLJY010000450.1:0-46716 GCA_949987705.1 Thereva unica | reverse complement strand
AATGTCATCTTTTACTGATTCGGGGATGGCGAATTCAATAAAAATAAAATCAACCCCCTAACTTTATCGTAAACTACCCCTAGGACAACCCTTATTACTAAAATTGAGTGTTCCGCATTTGCTTATGAAATCACCCCGCCAATTTTTTGTGTATTATAATCCCTTAGTGTAAGCTATTTTTTGAGCCCAACATGAACCGAATCGGACCTGCGGAACCCACCCCCTCAGCAACCCCTAAAAAAAATTATAAGACCAAAATAAGGCTCCACCGCGCCAATTTTTAATGAAGATGCAAATACTATATAAAACACAATTTTTAGAAAATATTCCAACCCCCTCCGGCACCGGAAACTACCCCTGTCACAAGGGGTGGAAATCAAATTATTTAATTTCACCCCTAAACTTCATTTCACCCCGCCAATTTTTGGTGCACAAATAGCCACTACTGTAAGCTATTTTTTGAGCCCAACATGAACCGAATCGGACCTGCGGAGACCACCCTCCCAGCCACCCCTAACGTAAAATTATTTTTTTTTTTTAAGTGAAACCTACTTATTATAACCATAGTCACCCACTTCGGGCATCGCAAAACTACCCCCATCGCTAAGGGGTGACAACTTAATTATTTAATTTTAATCCTAGTCATTCATAAAATTTTCTCACTCAAACTACACAGATTATTTTTTACAATTAACTTAAACAGAAGAACACGTTCCGTCGCTAATAAAACTATTCCTTAAAAGCCTTCGTTGAAACTTATCACTAATGCTCAAGTAAAGAATACTGGTAGATATTCCCTTCTATTCCCTTTCTATTATAATATCGGAAAGAGATCGTCTCCTTAGGAAATAGAGTAGCCCAAGAATACCAAGTAATGATTCTACAATATTTGTTCTTATTACCATTTTTAATAGAAGTTACCTTACTTTGTTCTATAAAGTGAGCTTTTTTTTTACAGGAATCTAAAAAAAACCTAGGTAGGAAATTCAAAAAGGGTTATTTTCTAGTTCAGGTATGAAATTATATGGGTGTTTCTCTGTAAACTGGTAAATTTTTGCAAGAAATCTGTCCCAGTAACTTTTTTACGTGAATATGAAAAAAAATATACAATTAAATAGATATCTATCTGGTGGATAATAAACAGTAAGGGACCCAAATATATTTGTTTTATTTTAGGACTTATTGAGTAAATTTAAAAAATTGATATGTCAGAGGACTGTTGCATATGTCAAAGGACTGTATATATAAGTGAAATGAGCATTTATTAGTAGTATATATACTTTAAAAACATTCCTCATGACGCATATATATAAAAATAAAACAGTCTTCTTTGGTAGTTCCAAGTTCTCTGTGTAGTTCCAAGTAAACTTGTGAACTTTTATTTCTTCCTTAGACGCTTTCTTCTTTCTCGCGCCATGATTAAAAGATGGTTATAGACCTAAAACAAAGGCAAAAGTACAATAACAGTGCCCTAATAAATGAAACAGTGTCCTGTTTCTGTATGTAGCGGGGGACTGTTGACGGGGACTGTTGGCAGGGAACTGTTTAATTTGTGTAATTCGTACGGTACCATAAAATTCCTTCATTATGACTTTATTTTGTTATATAGAAACAATATAAGCCATCTTATTTAAAACTATGCACAATAGAGAAAACTGGAACACTTTAAAAAAAGAAAAATAACACTTAGCAGAGGACTGTCGAATGTTGCGTACCGATACGCGCATGTGCCCCTCTAACTCTTGTAAGACTAAACAAAATGAGGTATAGCTACTTTTGGGGGTAACAAAGCTAATTTCATGTCGTTCACGTTTCGTTACGCTCATTAACAAGTCTGTCTTTACTGTAGATGGCCTGATGCGTAACTCGAAACTTTGGCAGGGGACTGTTCATGAAATTCGGGGACCAACTTTAGGTTAAATTAAACTAATCAAAAAATAGTTTAAATAAATTGATATTAGAGTCTAATAGCATATCATTTCATATTGATTAGATTGTGTTATATAAGTTAATTGTTTTTAAAATATTAGTTCAATTAATGAACTCAATAGAAAATATTTTGCTTTGGGGACCGGCTAGGGGACTGTTTTTAGACCTAAAAAATACGTTATTGAAACCATATAGGTTTTTAAGTGAGATATTTTCTATATTGTATACTATAGTTTAGGGATGGGAATATTTTCTTAAAGTTGTGTTATAATTAGTAGAAGAATGTTCATTAAAAATTGGCGCGGTGGAGCCTTATTTTGGACTTGAAAAAAATAATTTTACTTTAGGGGTGGCTGGGGAGGGTGGTCTCCGCAGGTCCGATTCGGTTCATGTTGGGCTCAAATAATAGCTTACAGTAGTGGCTATTTGTGCACCAAAAATTGGCGGGGTGAAATGAAGTTCAGGGGTGAAATTAAATAATCTGATTTCCACCCCCTTGGGGCAGGGGTAGTTTCCGATGTCGGAGGGAATGGGAATATTTTCTTAAAGTTGTGTTATAATTAGTAGATGAATGTTCATTAAAATTGACGCGGTGGAGCCTTATTTTGGACTTAAAAAAAATAATTTTACTTTAGGGGTGGCTGGGGAGGGTGGTCTCCGCAGGTCCGATTCGGTTCATGTTGGGCTCAAATAATAGCTTACAGTAGTGGCTATTTGTGCACCTAAAATTGGCGGGGTGAAATGAAGTTCAGGGGTGAAATTAAATAATCTGATTTCCACCCCCTTGTGACAGGGGTAGTTTCCTATGCCGGAGGGGATGGGAATATTTTCTTAAAATTGTGTTATAATTAGTAGTTGAATGTTCATTAAAAATTGGCGCAGTGGAGCCTTATTTTGGACTTGAAAAAAATAATTAAAGTTTAGGGGTGGCTGGGGAGGGTGGTCTCCGCAGGTCCGATTCGGTTCATGTTGGGCTCAAATAATAGCTTACAGTAGTGGCTATTTGTGCACCAAAAATTGGCGGGGTGAAATTAAGTTCAGGGGTGAAATTAAATAATCTGATTTCAACCCCCTTGTGACAGGGGTAGTTTCCTATGCCGGAGGGGATGGGAATATTTTCTTAAAATTGTGTTATAATTAGTAGATGAATGTTCATTAAAAATTGGCGCAGTGGAGCCTTATTTTGAACTTGAAAAAAATAATTAAAGTTTAGGGGTGGCTGGGGAGGGTGGTCTCCGCAGGTCCGATTCGGTTCATGTTGGGCTCAAATAATAGCTTACAGTAGTGGCTATTTGTGCACCAAAAATTGGCGGGGTGAAATGAAGTTCAGGGGTGAAATTAAATAATCTGATTTCCACCCCCTTGTGGCAGAGGTAGTTTCCGGTGCCGGAGGGGGTTGGAATATTTTCTAAAAATTGTGTTTTATATAGTATTTGCATCTTCATTAAAAATTGGCGCGGTGGAGCCTTATTTTGGTCTTAATTTTTTTTTTTAGGGGTTGCTGAGGGGGTGGGTTCCGCAGGTCCGATTCGGTTCATGTTGGCTCAAAAAATAGCTTACACTAAGGGATTATAATACACAAAAAATTGGCGGGGTGATTTCATAAGCAAATGCGGAACACTCAATTTTAGTAATAAGGGTTGTCCTAGGGGTAGTTTACGATAAAGTTAGGGGGTTGATTTTATTTTTATTGAATTCGCCATCCCCGAATTAGTAAAAGATGACATTATCAGCGGGGTGAATTAACTCTCTCGCAGTTAAAATTTTTTTTAGATTTCGTTCATTTGAACGTGGGTCAGAATTTCTCAAACGGATCACCTGAAATTGATGAAAATTCATTTTCTCTTGAAGTAGACTTTTTTCGATAGTGTTTACCATTCGTAAGGTAAATCCAAACCGAATTCGTTAAAAAAAATTTTTTGGTGGTTTTATTAACAACTAAAGATTTTCATCATTTTTTTTTTTTTAATTAATTGCGGGTGATCCAATTTTTCGATTTTTTTTTTTTGCGGCAATTGAATCATCATTTAACATAGATTTATCATGATTTTTTCCGATCCGAAAACTCGCATTTTTATAGAATATATTCATATTTGTTTATAACAAATTTATAAACAAATGTGTTCTCCACCGTATTTTGACTAGAAAAAAAAACCACATATACTTTCTTCAATTCTCTTTAATATTCCGTTGAAAAAAAAAATGGATCGCATTTTGGAAAAGGGTAATTCGGGGAAAATCATAGTCGCGCTCGAGCTTATTCGGACTTGTCGCGACCGGTGCGCTACAATTCTCTTCATTCTCGTGAAAACGCAGTTTTTGGCAGCTTTTAGTCGCTGTCGTTTCGGAACTGTAGTGTTCATAAGAGTTTTTAAAAATCGAAATGCCTCGAGCAAATTTATGTTGCAATCCTTTTAGAAAAACGTTCGTTGTGATAATTCCGTGCCCCTCATTGATAATGAAAAAGAAAGTTACACAAGTACACAAGAACAATTTACAAACGAATTTTTGAGTGACGATGAGGTGGATTCTGATTTTAGAATAGGTGTTGAAGTGAAAAGTGTCAAATTATCTACTACTAAAAAAAGCACTGCCGATCATAACGATCCACAAAATCAAGTTTTTATAAATGATTTCAAAATTGCACTCTCCAAAGCCATTTCAAAATATGAGAAAATTATGTTGTTAACGACTTTGCCGAAGAATTGGAGTGTGCGAAAAATACAAAAAGAGTTTCAAGTATCTCGCCGAATTGTTTCAAATGCGAAAAAAATCAGACAAACTAGTGGTTATGGGGCGACTCCCAATAGAAAGTGTGGTCGGCCATTGTCTGATAGTATAATTGAAGAAGTGACCACTTTTTACACGTCAGATAAATGGAGCCGCCTTATGCCGGGCAGGAAAGATTACATAACGATTTTTAAAAACGGTGTTAGAGAGACGGTTCAGAAAAGACTATTATTGCTGAATATTAATGAATTGCACGCGAAGTTCATTGAGAATACCCCCGAAATCAAAATCAGTTTGTCCACGTTCACAAAACTCCGTCCTAGATTTTGTTTGCCCGTCGGGGCAAAAGGAACCCACAACGTTTGTGTCTGCCACATTCACCAAAATATGAGGCTTAAGTTTATTGGAATGAATGAGGAATTCAAAAAAATTGGAGTAAATTCTGAGCATTCTATTCGTGACATTTGCGAACTTATGGTTTGCAAAAATTCAACAACAGCTTGTTTTCTTATGGAGTGTAAATATTGTCCTGATGTGAAACCAATACTGGACAAATTCGCTGGTTTATTCAGTGATCATATCATTGAAAATGTGACTTACAAATCCTGGAAAACCACAGACAGGTAATTAACATTGCCTTTCGGTATAAAAATTGTTCCTTTTTCTAGTAAAATTGTAAACTGTAAAAATGTTTTGTAAAAAAAAATATAACTTAATTTCCTTCCTGGAGTAACAATTGCTTTCTCTTTTTTCCCAGAGGCGAGTTATCTACTTGTACACAATCAGTCGACAATTTCCTCAAAGATTTAAAAACAGAATTACAACTCTTTTTGCAACATGACCACACAGCAAAATCACAGACAGCTTTTTTCAGTCATGCGAAGAAAACTATCAAAGAGGGAGAGTTCGTCGTATGTCTCGATTTCGCAGAAAATTTTTCGTTTGTGATTCAAGATGCCGTTCAAGCCCACCATTGGTCCAATAAGCAAGTTACCCTTCACCCGTACGTGATTTATTATAAACACGATGACGAAGTTAACCATCACAGTTTTGTAATTGTATCTGAATGCCACAAACATGATTCCGTAGCTGTAAATTTATTCAACAGAAAAATGATTCAATTTTTGATTGATATTCATGGAAAAAACAGTATTAAGAAGTTAATTTTTTTCTCTGACGGTGCAGCAGCACAGTATAAAAACAAATCAAATTTTATAAATATGACTTATCTCCAAAAAGAAATCGAGGCAGAAGTGCAGTGGCATTTTTTTGCCACAGCACACGGCAAAGGGGCATGTGACGGAATCGGTGGCACTGTCAAACGGAACGCTTATCGCGCAAGTTTACAGAGGCCGATTAATTCCCAAATTACGACACCCATTGATTTTTTTGACTGGGCCAAGGGTTTTTTCAAAAATATCTCTTTTGATTTTTGCACAACTACAGAACATGAAGCCGAACGGGAGAAATTGCAACCTCGTTTTTCGAAAGCCACTGCGATCAAATGTACCTACTCGTAAATATCATTCTTTTCAACCAGCCGCCGAACCAAAGTACATTCTTTGTAAAAGAATTTCAACGATACAAAACACTGAAATGATAAAAAATCTTAACTGGAAATCTCTAGTTTATCTTTTGGGTTTCTACAACAAAATCTTTACTTCAGAAACTTTTCCCAATAAGTGGAAAACCTCTCTCACCATCCCCATACCGAAGGCCGGACGGGACCGATGCCAACTAGACAATATCAGGCTGATTTCGTTAACTTCATGCCTATCCAAAACATTAGAAAAAATCGTTTCTAATCGACTCACCTGGTTTCTAAACAAACGAGAAATAATAAATCCATCCCAATGTGGATTCCGCAAGTATCACTCTACGACCGACTGCGCAGTCAAACTACAACATGAAATTCTGCAAGCATTCATCCACAAAGAACACCTTATAGCAGTATCATTGGATATCAAAAAAGCATATGATACAACATGGAGGCACCGGATACTCCAAGAAATCAAAGAAATGGGCATCAAAGGACACCTAGCTGAATATATCCGAAATTTCCTAAGTGAAAGAAAATTCAAAGTAATGCTGAATGACATCGAATCAAACGAATACAAAATGCATAATGGCTTACCCCAAGGATCCGTATTAAGCGTCTCACTATTTCTCATAGCAATCAATAGCATTACAACCAACTGCAAGGAGCCAGTAAACGCATTGCTATATGCCGACGACTTCGTAATATACATGCGACACAAATCGACATCGTTCATTCAAGAAAAACTACAGGAAACCCTCATAAACCTACAAAATTGGTCAGAGAAAACAGGATTTACATTTACACCGGAAAAAACAAAAGCTATTCACTTTACTAACAAATATAAAATCACAAACCCAATAATCACACTAGAAAATAGAGAAATAATATACAAAAACGAACTCAAGATACTAGGAATAACATTTGATAGAAAACTTACCTGGAAAACGCATCTAAGAAACATAAAAAACAAATGTATACGAAACATGAATATCATGAAGAGCCTTGCTAACACACAATGGGGAACTAATAGATTCTCTCTGATCAAAATTTATAAATCTACCATATTACCCATTATAGACTACGGGGCAATCGCCTATAACAGCGCCAACAAAAAAGACTTAAAACAACTAAGTACCGTCCAAAACATCGCCATAAGAATTGCAACAGGAGCCTTTAGAACAACCCCGGTGAAAAGCATGGAGGTAGACGCGGACATCACACCACTCAAACACCGACGAGAGATCCTACAATCTAACTATGTCTTAAAAGTCAGGAGTCAACCATCTCATCTTAACTACACCATAGTACAACCACCGGAAACCCAAGCACCCCCAGGAAGCAGATTCTTGGAAAAACTCTTATACTACCGATTTAACAACACAATTCAATATATAGACTACACTAAACCTACAACGCCACTACAGATAATACAACCAGAGCACCCACCTTGGGTAATAGAAACTACGCACGTTATAAAAACACTAGCCAAAAATAAAAAAGAAGATACAAACCCAGCAATATACAGACAACAACTACTAGAAATATTAAATAACTTCCGAACTTACACACAGGTATACACAGATGGATCAAAAACAGAACACAGTTCAGGTTTTGCAATAATTACGGATGACAATACTACAAAAGTCAGAATCCCAGCCAATAACAGTAGTTTCGATGCCGAACTTCACGCCTTACAATATGCTGTAGACATGATACAACAAAAAAGTCACATAAGAGATGCAATAGTGATAACAGACTCCTTAAGCTCACTAAACGCAATAAGTAACAAATTCAGTAAAAACCCAATAGTCTGGAAAATAAACGATACACTCTACCAAACTCAGGCACATGGGAAAAACGTAAAATTCCTTTGGATACCGAGTCATATAGGAATCAAAGGCAATGAGCAAGCAGATGCAGCAGCAAAAGAAACACTAACCGGTGCAATCAACCAAAAATTTCCACCACTACACGCAACAATAGCTGGAGAAATAAAAATGCAAATAATAGCACAGTGGAACGCTGAGTGGCTACTAAACACCCACCAATTGGTTGGCATAAAAAAAATAATAGAACCCTGGGAAACATCACACCATCATAATAGGAAATATGAAGTCAACCTAATGAGACTAAGAACAGGACATACCAACCTCACACATAAGTGGATTTTACAAAAAGAGACACCACCCATCTGCAACATTTGCAACTCCCAAATAACCGTCACACACATTCTAATCGACTGCCCCAAGTACGAAGACGCAAGAAGAAAATACAAAATAAAACAACACATAGAAAAAGTCCTTGGAAACTGCCCCACCGAAATCCAAAAATTAGAAAAATTCCTAGGTGAAACTAAGTTAATAAACGACATATAAAATATAAAATAAAAAAATAATATAATGTACAGCAAGACAGAGGGTACATATAATCTAATATCAGGTTGGATACCCTCTTTAAATAAATTTAATAAAAAAAAAAAAAAAAAAACACTGAAAAACACAAAATTGAAATTTAAATATGTTTGTATAAAAATTAGTCGTCGCTGAAAGTCCCTATTCACTGGGATTCGTTCAAAAATGTATAATTCTCGCAAAAAGTACCTGTTGTGTGAAAAATTGAAATAAGCTAAAGTCAAGAATATATGATACTTTTATACGCTTACAAATTCGATTATTTATTTACCCAAGAAATCCTTCTAACATAGCGACAAACATGTGCGCGGTGATGAATAAATACATACGCGCGAAAGAACGCCGTAACTTTGGCATCTCGCGCGACTATGATTTTCCCCGAATTACCCTTTTCCAAAATGCGATCCATTTTTTTTTTCAACGGAATATTAAAGAGAATTGAAGAAAGTATATGTGGTTTTTTTTTCTAGTCAAAATACGGTGGAGAACACATTTGTTTATAAATTTGTTATAAACAAATATGAATATATTCTATAAAAATGCGAGTTTTCGGATCGGAAAAAATCATGATAAATCTATGTTAAATGATGATTCAATTGCCGCAAAAAAAAAAAAAATCGAAAAATTGGATCACCCGCAATTAATTAAAAAAAAAAAAAATGATGAAAATCTTTAGTTGTTAATAAAACCACCAAAAAATTTTTTTTAACGAATTCGGTTTGGATTTACCTTACGAATGGTAAACACTATCGAAAAAAGTCTACTTCAAGAGAAAATGAATTTTCATCAATTTCAGGTGATCCGTTTGAGAAATTCTGACCCACGTTCAGTTCTTCAAGTACCTGTTTTAGACGCCTTTCATCAAAAGTTTCCATCGACCGCGGAGGAAAACTTCGACAAGGTAACAATGAGGCATTTCCAATACACCAAAGACAGGATAATAAAAAAAGAGAAATACAAGGACACGGGAAAGGGCTCTCCACAACCATCGGAGTCACAAACTACCGCTAAAAAGTAATGCTGCCTTTGTAAGTGGGTTCTTTTATTAAGCGCAATAATTTTAATAATTTCAATCTTTTCCAGAGCAGTATGAAGACTACTTTAGCTAGTATATTACTTGTTTTTTTTTTTAACTTAATAATAATAATGTTCTATGAATTCTTTTGATTAATATGTTTTTTTTTTTTATCTTTTGTAATTTTCTATGAATTTTTAAAAAAATAGTTAATCCTTACTAATATTATAAATGCGAAAGCAACTCTGTCTGTCTGTCTGTCTGTCTGTCTGTCTGTCTGTCTGTCTCTTACGCTTTCACGCCTAAACCACTAAACCGATTTTGATGAAATTTGCAACAGACATAGTTTAGACCTTGGAGACGGACATAGGCTACTTTTTATGGAGAACAAAAGGGTTGAAGGGGGTGAAATGGGGTTCAATAAGTTGCAAGGGGATTTTTTTGTATTGTATAAAAAGTAACTGACTGACAGACAACGCACAACTTAAACCGCTAGAGCTAAAGGGCTGAAATTTTGACTGTGCATCCCTATAATGGCGTGGACATCCACTAAGAAGCGATTTTTCGAAATTCATCCCCTAAGGGGGTGAAATGGGGTTTACCCAAACCGCTGGAGCTATAGGGCTGAAATTTTGACAGTGCATCCCTATAATGACGTTTACATCCACTAAAAAGCGATTTTTCGAAATTCATCCCCTAAGGGGGTGAAATGGGGTTTATCCAAACCGTTGGAGCTATAGGGCTGAAATTTTGACAGTGCATCCCTATAATGGCGTGGACATCCACTAAGAAGCGATTTTTTGAAATTCATCCCCTAAGGGGGTGAAATGGGGTTTATCCAAACCGTTGGAGCTATAGGGCTGAAATTTTGACAGTGCATCCCTATAATGGCGTGGACATCCACTAAGAAGCGATTTTTCGAAATTCATCCCCTAAGGGGGTGAAATGGGGTTTATCCAAACCGCTGGAGCTATAGGGCTGAAATTTTGACAGTGCATCCCCTTAATGACGTGGACATCCACTAAGAAGCGATTATTCGAAATTTATCCCCTAATGGGGTGAAATGGGATTAACCCACACCGCTGAAGCTGGAGGGCTCTAATTTTGACCGTGCATCACTACAATGACGTGGGCGTCCACTTAGGGACGATTGAAATTTATCCCCTAAGGGGGTTAAATGGGGTTAAGCCAAACCGCTGGAGCTAAACGGCTGAAATTTTGACAGTGCATCGTGGACATTTACTAAGAAGCGATTTTTCGAAATTCATCCCCTAAAGGGGTAAAATTTGGTTTACCAAACTACTGGAACTACAGGGTTGAAATTTGGACAGTGCATCCCTATAATGACATGGACATCCACTAAGAGGCGAGTACTCGAAATTCATCCCCTAAGGGGATGAAATGGGGTTAACCCAAACCTCTGAAGCTGAAGGGCTGAAATTTTTTCAGTGCATCCCACGTAGAAATGAATGACTCGAAATTCACTTTATTTAATATTCATTTGTGATTCCTTCATAATTTCTTACATCCACGTAAATAGGCGAACAAACTTAACGAACGTTCGTCAAACCCTAAAATGTCACTTTTCTTGATGACATATACATGCCAATCTACTTTAAAACTTGCAGATTTGTTGAGGAGAGATGATATTCGCAGTAATTTGTTTACCATATTTATTAAAAAATGCACTATAATAAACCCTTTTTAGGGATAATAACAGCTGACTTTTTTGTTGGTTTTTTTTAAGGAAAACATTGCACATAATAAACAGTTTTTAAAGGCGTTGCAAGGCACGCGGGTTTTATGCTAGTATATAATATTTATTAAAACTACTTCTTTATTTACATTTTTTTTATACAATTTATTCCCACCCACCAAAAAAAAAATAATAAGCTCTTCGATTTTAATTCGCTTTTACGAGTTGTTATCGAGTCGTTAAAGCGATTCGATATAGCATTCCGTTTTTGTCGTTTACAAATCGATTTCGTTTCGATAACGACTCTCGTCTCGAAGCCTTCTCGAAGATCTGGCGACTCGTTTTCGATTCGATCTCGAATCGTAATGTTTGCAGGGTCGGTGATTTGGCATGGAATGCCCCATTTATAAATACTATCGGAAAAACAAAACCAACAACAAATTTGTTAAGAATTTTTAAAGTACTCACAGGTTTCTTCATCTCAATTTATTTGCGTTATTAAAAAATGTTAAAGCTTATCTTACCACAATTTCTAACATTGCGAAAGCCTCACTGAACCTCACTTTTATGTAAAAAGTACCACACTTTTAATTATCGTAATATTCACTATGAAACTGAAAATGTCAAAGAACTATTATCGTAATAATGCAATTCGTATTTGCGATTAAATCCACCATTGTAGATAGTAACAAAAACGCCGGCTGCTTGCAAGTTTTCAACACATTTGTACACAATAAAACCGAAAAACGCCTCACAATTATGAGTCCTTATACATTCAACATTATACTTCCGAATTTACAAACTTAAGCACCGTTTCACTAAGCTATAAAAACAATTACGGACAAAACCCAAAATTAGTTCGACCACAAGGTGAAGCCCGCGCAGAAAACAATGCGCAATCAGCCGGCGAAAGCAGCTGATGCTTTTTAGAGTGCGTTCTGTATTTGAAAACGTAATGAGAGGTAGGATTTTACGTCGTTTATTTCACATCTATTACATTCAGATTTAAAGTTAAAATTAATGAAAAGCTCGATTTTAGTTCTTTTTTTTATTTTAAATTTGCAAGAAATTGCTGTTTTTTGTTATTTCAAAGTAATTATTTTATTCTGTAGTGTGAATGAAAAGTAAGATTTTACTGTTAAGTATTCGCCGCAGTTGCGTTGTGGACTAGTTGTAAAATTAAGCCCTTTATGACACTTATTTGCGGCTGATAAATCTTTTGATTAGCGAGAGAGGAAATGTTAGCATAGGAAATTTAAAATGGAGTGCGTGAACAACAAATTTGACAAAATTGGAATGAAAAAAGGGAATTGCCATATGCATTCTAGCAGTTCAGCTGGAAAATATTGAAGAAAAGTTCAATATTTTTTGACGTTTGTTGATTTTTCGACCGTTTAAGCGTGTGAAAAACCGTTATTAGATTTTCTTGTTTGTGATTAAATTTTACTTTTCAAATTAAAAATCTTGAAACATTAGCAGCCGCAAATATAAATTTGTTAAATATGGCTGCATATTTGTGAGCATGTGAAAATAAGAAGAAATATTCTGCGAAAGGGCTCCTACGTCACATAACGGAAGGTTTCAGCCATAAGTTGATAAAAGAAATAAGGGATGAAGATTCGAATCTCTTCAAAAATATTTTAAGAATGACACCCATTCAATTTGAGTGCATTTTAAATAAAGTGAAGCCTATGGATGGGCGATTTAATCGCGATTAATCGACCATTCGATTGTTCGAAACGATTAATCGTTAAAAATGAATCGATTAGTTTTGATATAATTAATCGGCAAATCGATTAATTTATACGATTATATGATACGATTATACATATTTTCACTCATTTATTTAAAAAAATCTGTTTAACTCTTTAAGCTACATAGCGTATCCCCTCCCAACTGAACAAAACCTCACGGACACAATACAAACAAACGAGTCGCTCGAGCGCCATCATCTCTCCTACCGGCGCACTAACACTAGAAAAAAAGTTCCCACGCTCCTCGCACCGAGACGTTTCGAGACGTATGTAGCTTAAAGAGTTAATTATTTTAGGACCACCGATTTCTTTTAAGCACAACTAGACCTTCGATTCGATTATTGATTAATCGATTGTTGTAATGCGATTAATCGATTACAATTAATCGAATTGAACGATTAATCGAGTAGCGATTAATCGTAACGATTTTGATAATCGCCCATCCCTAGTGAAGCCCCACATATCCATACTAGATTTCGGCAGTGTGTAGGCCCCAGCAGAGAGATTGCAAGTAACTCTACGATATTTAGCTACTGGCAAATACATTTTGCATAAAAAATAGACTACAGTTGTTTGAAATTTCAGGTGAAACTAAGACATCTCTGCAACTTTTAGAATTCACCACCACAATATCTAAAATTTTGACTATTCTTGTTGAGGTTGTTAAAATTTCCCACAGAAAAGTAACATTGGCTCAAAATTTCTGAAGATTTCTATAAGCTGTGGGGTTTTCCGAATTGCATTGGAGCAATAGATGGTAATTTTTGTAAAAAACAAAATATTGAAATTGACATTTTACTTTTAGAAAAGCATTGCAAGATAAAACCGTTGGAGTCATTTGCATCCAATTATTGGTGCTATAAAGGAGCACACATTTGTGTTAAAGGCACTCGTTGATGCCAACTATAGATTTTTATATGCAAACGTAGGAATAAATGGTCGCATCAGCGATGCTGGAAAATGGTTCCCATCTACGTCTGTGCCATCTCCTTTTACTTTTGTTTCCGATGACGCTTTTCCCCTTAAAGAATATATGATGAAACCACATTCAAATAAAGCATTAACCGTCGACCAAAGAAGATTCAATTACATACTTTCACGAAATATACGAGTTGTAGAAAACGTCTTTGGAATACTAGCAAGCAGATTTCAAGTATTACATATTTGCCCCTATTTTTCGTGCGCCTGCTGCAGCTATTGAAGTAGTTCTGGCTTATTTCCTAAGAAATCATGCAATTCAAAATAACGCAACATCCAATTTAACAGAAGAACAGATCGACTTGTTAATTTTCGAAAACTTTGTACCCACACAAGCTGCGAGGGGTGGTGCCTCAAGAAAAAAGGAGAAGAAATAGGAAAAACTCTTGCAGATTATTTTCAAATATTTAATTCTGATGTTATTGTTTAGTTTTCGCGTCTTTTAATTTGTATTTCATTATATTCAAACAATAAATTATTAATGTTATTGTAATCGGGGTCCAGATTGTCTATGTCCGCCCTAACACTTTCTGCAAATAAAGCATTTCGGGTTTTATTTGCAAGTAAACTTGTTAAGGTTTTTGAGCTCTGGAGACAAGCGTCAACCAATAGTCCATTTTTATTTTTTGTTGAGTTCCTGGGTTTTTTCGATGGATGTCTGGCAATTGGACGAACTGCATCCATTTTTGTCGAGGTTGATGGAATCGAACTTGTTGAGCTCCTGGATTTTTTTCGATGGATGCCTGGCAATTTTACGAACTGTATTAATAATAATAGAGTTTCCCTTCTTATGAAGAAGGCGCAATTCTCAGCTGAGCTGAGGAACATTTACCACTAACACGTGGGCTCGGCTGAGACATGCAAACATAAAAAATTAAGTACCAATAAAAATTGCTTGCGAAACACACAAACAGTCATGAGAGAATAAAGAGACTCCTTTTAAGGAGATTTTTGTTAGTGCTCACGCTAAAAACATTAATATTTTTATTTACATTAATGAACATGCGATTTACAGGCTCAAATCGGCCATAATTGGTGTTAGAGGAGTTGATGTGTAAGAGCGGCGGTCCTCTCAAATTGTATCGGCTCTCTCTAAACGACGCACGGCGACTTAGAAAACCTGAGTCGACACGTCCATTAAGAAGCTGGTGGACGAAAAAAACATTGGCCACCTAACGATGCTTGTGGAGAGTGTTTAAGTTGAGTAACTTAAGTCGGTATTCATATGGTGGAAGAATTAAAGGGTCTTCCCAAGGAAGGTGATTCATTGCGAATCGAACGAGCCTACGTTAAACCGACTCAATTTTTCCAACATGCGAAGAATAGTGAGGAGACCAAACCTGGGACGCATATTCAAGTAAAGGTCTGACAAGCGAAATGTAGAGGTGTTTAGTGATCAGGGTCCTGTTAAATTCTTTGGACCACCTTTTTATAAAACCCAAGACTAAGCTGCTCTTGGAAGAAATATAGTTGATATGAGTAGAAAAGTCCAGCTTGGTGTCAAATCTAATCCCGAGATCTTTGACAAAATTAACACGGGGGACACCCTCACTAAAAAGTGAGTAGTTATAAACTATAGGATCACGTCGCCTACAAAAAGTCATGACTTCGCATTTCCTAATATTAAGGACCCGGTTGTTGTTAGCACACCAAGAGTAAAAGTTGTCGAGGTCGACTTGCAAAAGTTTGCAGTCCTCCATACTCTTTACGTGACGGTACAATTTGATGTCATCAGCATAAATCAGGATTCTGCAGTGTCTTAGCAAGGTAACAATATCATCAATAGAAAGAATAAAGAGGATAGGGCCAAGTTGACTGCCTTGAGGGACACCGGATGACGCCTCAATGGTCGCGGATTTAGATGCACGGAAAAGGACTTGGTAGGTCCTGTCAGCTAAGTAGGACTGGAACCATAATAGAAGGGCTTCAGGGAAACCTAACTTTTTTAGTTTGAAAAGTATAATGGAATGGGAAAGCTTGTCAAATGCCTTACTGAAATCAGTGTAAACACAATCAGTTTGGCAACCGGAAACGAAGCCTTCGACAGCATGGGAAGTGAATTCAGGGAGATTGGTGGTAGTGGAACGAGCTGGAAGAAAACCATGTTGGTTCGTAGAAATAAGTTTCTTGCAGATGGGCACGATTGCAGAATAAATGATTGACTCAAAAAGCTTTGGTATGACAGACAGCTTGGCAATTGGTCTGTAATTCGATATTTCGTTCTTGCTACCACTTTTGTGAATAGGAATTATGAACGAATTTTTCCAAAGAGTAGGGAAGTACCCTTTATCCAGGGACATTTGAAAAAGGGTTTTCAGTGGAGATTGGAGAACCTCCACACAGGATTTAAGGACAGCAGGAGGGATACCGTCAGGGCCGGAGGTGAAATCGTATCAATATGTTTCACGATATCATCACTGGAAATTGAAAGAGATAATCTAGTAGCCTCTCGGTGTGGAGTTATGTGACGAAAATTATTGTCATTAGTGTGATGAAATCATAATCAACAAACACATGCCCTAAAAACATATAATTCTTAAGTTCAGTAAGTTAAATTACAAAATAAGAACGCGCCTCAAATCACCACCGTCCCGCTAAAGTGCATACACACACAAAAATATAAAAACACCGCGCCCGGCTAACGGGGTCATAATTAACTTTCGCCGGTTGTTTGTAAACAAACTTTCGTCACATGGAGCACGCAATTAAGTGGACGATTTTGATGAGCCAGGTATTTGAGACGCGGGCCTATATTTTAGATATAAATCAATGTAATCAATTTAGTATAAATAGAGTAAGAATTCTTAAAATAAAGACACTTAGTAATCAGACTTGAAGTTATTCATTTCGAAGTTGTGCTAGCAAGCTGCTCCATACTAAGTCCAGAGCATAGCGAGTCTCGCTGCTCTACCCAAGAGCCAAGCATTGCTGCTGCTCTCAAAAGAGATTAAATACCACCACATTAGGCTGAAAGTTGGAAGGAGTGAAAGATTGATGAAAGAATGAAGCAAACATGTTGCAAATCGAGGAAGACTCACTACTAGACCAGTTAGTGTGCTGCATAGTATTTGGGTAGTTATCGACGTTTTTCTTAGAGTTGACAAATTAAAAGCAGTTTCTAGGATCAGTATACACCTGGTCCCTCATGCTGCTGAGATATTCACCATACAGAGCAGAAGAGAGTAAACGAAATCTGTTATAGCAATCAGTAAATGTAATAAGACTCGGAGAGTCTTTTCTCTTTAAATAGGTCTTCCAGAGTATATTTTTCTGATTCCTTAAATGCTTCAGCTCATTGTTGTACCAAGGTGGAGATGAACTGCGCAATTTTTGGGGCTCAAAAGGTACACATGAAACGATAGCTTCGTATAGTACGGTATAAAACCGTGCCACATCGACATCCAACTCATTTGCGGAAAGTAAGCTGTTGAAATCAATCAAGGCAAGCTTAGATGAGAGTTCATTAAAGTTAACCTTCATAAAGTTGAAGGAGTGAGTTACCGCCTCCGGACAAGGATTGTTCTTTAAGTTGAAGCAGTAATTTAGCAAGAGAGGAGGGTGGTAATTGTCAACGGACGTCATGACTATTGGACTGGGTTCAACAATCATGTTTCCTGAGTCAGTAAAGAATACAAGATCCAACTGCCTCTCTAACACATTAGTCACACCACTCATTTGATTAAGGCCGAGTGAGAATAAGGAATTGAGAAAACAGGATTCCTTGGAATTAATATAACCTTCAGGGAGGTAGTTATCGTCAACTTCGTCAGATACCCACTGAATATTGGGTAAATTGAAGTCCACAAGTAGAAGTGTTTCATCCCCAGTGTTCATCATACTCAGGCTATAATCAACACAAGAGATGGGAATATCATAGAGGCTGTTCGAGATTTACCATTACATGTATTTAAATTTCTGATACACAATAGATTAACATGTACAATTCAATGTGACTCAGGCTGCACATCTGTACGATTACCGCAAGCTTATCCCGTTTTTGTTATCACTGATGCCAGCCTCAGTCACATCGAATAATTCTTTGGCATTCATTGTGAAGTCTGATCCCACAGAATAAAGTTCCTACAGAAGCAAATGCGGGCTTTTATTTTTAATATTATTGGTTTCCAAGAATACCTAATCAGAGTCTTGTGCAATAATTCTTAATTCCTAAGTGCAGGAATAATCAGAGTCTTGTGTGCTAATCCTAAATTCCTAAGTGCAGGAAGATTGCTATCTAGAGCGCGACATTTTGAGAGTATTGCTGTCCAGGGCGCGACATTTTGGTCCTTCGAGCCGGATATTTCATCACCAGCCACCAACATAAAAGATAAGTAGAATTTTGGATTTATTTTAATTCTATCATAGTGCCAATTATACAATCTAATATGAACAACGGGATTTTCCAAGGAATGACAATTAAGTGTTAAAATTCTTTAGAAAATGATACTATAAGTAGACAATTAAAGTGGATTTTTCTGGAAAGTGATTTGTAACAATTAATTAAAAAACGGATTTATATCTCCAGAGTTCTTCAAAGAATAGTGCATAACGGTCTTTGTCAGGCTTACACAAATTTTTCAAGGTTATTTACTATTCACTGTACCTGTTTAAACCGTCGCGATAAGAACGCTAATTAATAATTAAATAACAATAATTAAAGTTATTAATTAAATCTACTTGGAACCAAGCTTAGTTATGCTAACTTCTTCGAATTAATAAAGAACCAGGATCAATCCCAGTGAATACATTAAGAAAACAAACGGACACTTATCATCAACCGTAAATGAACCTTTGAACAAAAGATCTTAAACTCAGTAAAAACATTACCGGTTATTTCGGGACTATTTGCGTTTAACCAAATGTGCAGATATTTTTAAAGGCATACGTTCCTAACGGTTTCTTATGTACAATTAAGCTGGAACTCCTTTGTTGTGTTTTTTTTTAATAATACCTGGTATCTGAATTTAGTTACTGTGATTATACATTATTACATTTGAGTTATTCAATGTGTTGTAGACGTAATAAAGACAAAAATTTGTTTTTTTTAAGAAAGAGGTAAACACGTGCATGAAAACTTTCTTGTGGTTTTTTTTCATATAGAAGTGTCATAAAATTAAACTGGCATAGCCTTTCTTATAACTTTTTCTCAAATTCCTATCCTTGATTGTGCTTATATTTTGAAAAATGAACCCCGAAGGCAGTTTAATTCAGAAACGTGGCAGAGTCAAGGGAGCTCTTACCCGTCTTAAGACCTTTGCTGAAAATATACCAGAACCTTCCACTGCAGAAGACATTATCGCCAGATTAGAGAAAATTGAAGACATGTGGTCAGAGTTTAAGGAAATTGAAGACAATTTACTCTTACTTCCAAATCAAACCTCAGAGCTTGAGGAATTTGAAAATAAATACTTTACTACCAAGGCCTTGCTAACTCGTGCAAAAAATGTCAGACGGTCTACTCAATCATTAGCTAATTCTACAACATACCAAAATGACCATGACGCCAATACTAATCATAGTTTCACTTCAACTGAACATTTTACCACAGTCATGACCTGTTCAGGATCAACGCTGGAATAAAAAGAATTAGTAGGAAAAAAAGAAGACATTTTACCTCCAAAATAAACTCCAAAATTCCATCAGCCATCGCAGCTGCAAAGGTTCCTGAAAAGGTAAACAAACCATAAAAATACAAATTAAAAAAAGCACAATAACTTAAATACTTATCTGACAACACTAAACCACATCCCAGCAATCTTCCAAAAACTCCCTCCAATTTCTACATCCTAAAATTACATTAAAATATAAAAATAAAAATAATTAAAAAGATATATAAAACTTACCTCGAGTCGCCCGACAACTGACAGCCAACACTAACACACTACCAACATTATTCACAATGCATGAAATGGATTCGAAGTTCCCCACCACCTCCATTGTGAATTTCCGAATAAATATCAGAGCGCAATAAACGCAAATTCAGATCACCATCGATCTTCAAAGTGACTTGAGCTTTGCAAGAAACTAGCTGAGGCTAAAGTGATCTCCTACCGAAGGCAGCCCTGAAGCCTATCTAACCGAAGGCAGCCCTGAAGCCTATCTAAACGAAGGCAGCCCTGAAGCCTATCTAACCGAAGGCAGCCCTGAAGCCTATCTATAAAATATAAACATTAACGCCCTGAGTTAATGCAAAATCCTATATTCCTATCCTGAGGCACTGAGTCAGGAACCCATTGAATATTACATTAAGGCCTTGATTTAATGTAATATATCGAAGCTTTTAATTAACGCATTTGAATATTTCTAGCAGAACCACGAACCAACTGGCATTTAGTCACCATAGACAACGCAATACTACTACGCCATTGGGAAACAGCTTGGAACCGAATTAAAACACATTTTTTATTGAATTATTATTATTAAATATTGAGAAAGAAAACTATAGATTATTTTGAATTGTTAGATTAAGTAATAGTTTGGAATATTTAATAAAAGTTATATTAAAATTGGAGTGAGTCTTTTTCTGAAATATTACGTTGTATCTATCCACTGAGCATACCGAATAGGCAAAGTTAAGCCCATTCATTTTTTGGTCCTTCGAGCCGGATAGTGCAACGTGAATTTTAGAAAAAGATATCAAGAATCGAAGCGAACAGAACATCGATTAAAATGGAACAGTTACTAAATACTCAAGTAGCTCGTACGGAGCTTCTGAGAAAATTTATATCCAACTACAAAAAAGATGGTGTTGACAGAAGAACGCCCTTATACTACAAAAAACGTCTCAACGACTTCCAGGACTTATTTAACAAATTTCAGAACGCACATACTGATTTACTAGTGGAGAAAATTCGAGAACCTGCGGATTCTACGAATTCATCGCATAAATATCTCACAGAAGATTGGTACTCTGACGTGGAGGAATTCTTCTACTCAAATTATGCCGCGATACAAACCCGATTCGAAAGGGAATATCCCAAAACAGAACCAGAGCCGCAATCGGAAGAACATTCTGATAGCTTCAAAGAATTACCTCTACCCAACAAGGAAATGTTCATTAAACTGCCAAAAATTTCCTTAGAAAAATTCTCGGGAGATTACCAGAAATGGACAACATTCCACGATCTATTCACAAGTTTAATCCACGAGAACCATAATTTATCAAAGGCACAAAAACTACAATACCTAAAAATGCATTTAAGCGGAGAAGCTGAAGGGCTGTTACGACAAGTTCATGTGTCCAATGATAACTATGAGCCAGCGTGGAAACTTCTAGTGGATAGATACGACAACAAGCGAGTATTGGTCAATACGCAGCTGAAATTGCTTTTCTCTCAGCCCACATTGACGAATGAGTCTGCACAAGGAATAAAGAATTTAATGGACGTTACCACCGAGTGTCTACAAGCCTTGTTCAATTTAGGAATAAGGGTCGAAAGCTGGGACGCTGTGATCATCTATACGATAGTCCAAAAATTCCCACCAGGCACCCATCAACTATGGGAGCAAAGCATAAGCAAAGAGACAACAATACCATCGTGGGAAACTTTGAGAGAATTTATGGAAGGACGTTTCAGGACTTTAGAAGCCGTCGCACAGAAAGGACCATCAACAAGTAAGAGTTACAGAGGGTTTTCATCGAGGCTTACGTCGCAAGCATTACACGTAACAAATGATCCAACATGCAGCTACTGTCGAGACAGTCACCATGTTCGACAGTGTCAAAAGTTCTTCAAACTATCGGGGTCAGAAAAAATGAATTTCGTAAGGTCCAAAGCATTGTGCGTTAATTGTTTAGGCCATGGGCACTTGAGGGCTCAATGTCCAAGCCGACACACATGCAACCACTGCAATCAACGACACCACTCCTTATTACATCGCTCGGCAGAAGGGAACAATATCAAATCTAGGGTGAATACGTCCGCTCATCAAATCGCGACCTCTTCCCATCCTCAATCAAATCTAGCAATAGAGCAATCCTGTAGTCAGAACGAAGTATCATCCCCCTTCTCTAATTCCAATCCCCAAGCGTGCAGCTTAAACTCATTGACAGTGAACAGTGGCCCTCCAGGAAATCGAACTTTATTGGCAACCGCCATAGTGAAGCTTCGATCCGACACTGGTCATGAAATAAAAGTGAGAGCAGTAATCGACCCAGGATCAGAAGTCTCGTTGATAACAGAATCCGTGGTACAGAAGCTTAAACTAAAAAGGGAACCAATACAGGCACAAATAAACGGAGTCGGAGTAATAAACGCCGGTAATGTCAAGGGACTAGTCCATCTAACACTTAGGTCGAATTACAACAGTAAGTTCAACCTGAATATGGATGCATTAGTAATGACCAAAATAACCAATTTGCTCCCATCAAGAAAAATACACCAGAGAGACTGGCTTCACCTCAAGCAGCTAGAATTAGCCGATCCGTGGTACGATCGCCCAGCAAAAATAGACATATTGTTGGGTGTAGATGTTTATGGGGACATAATCCAGGAGGGACTAATACTCAGTCGAGAAGGATCACCCATAGCACAAAATACCCTTTTGGGGTGGATCCTATCCGGAAAAGTGAGAGACACCGCGCCATCAATCCAAGTCAACAACTTCCACATGACAGTCGATTTACAGCAACAACTAAGACAGTTTTGGGAACTAGAAGAAGTAAAAATCGAAAAACAACTCACTCTGGAAGAGCAACAATGCGAGGAACATTTTCAAAAAACTCACAAGTGACACCCAGACGGGCGGTACGAAGTCCAACTCCCATTTGACGAAAAAAGGATATCCCTAGGAAATTCGCGACACAGAGCCGTCTCCAGCTTCTACCACTCCGAGGCTCGACTAAGCAGAACACCAGATCTAAAACAAGAGTATGATAAGTGTCTAAAGGAATACATCACCCTCAATCATATGGAACCGATAGAAAATACTGCTGAAGAGTCAGGCGAGCAGTTCTACCTACCACATCATTCAGTTCTGAAGGAAGACAGTACCACTACCAAACTACGTGTTGTGTTCAATGCATCCGCATCAACAAGCAATGGAATTTCGCTTAATGATATTCTATTGAACGGGCCTCTCCAGCAGGATGATTTATTCTCAATCCTGCTCAGATGGCGAACACATCGCATCGCATTTACCGCGGACATTGCCAAGATGTACCGGCAAATTCGGGTAGCCAAGCAGCATACGAACTACCAGCGACTAGTGTGGCGAGAATCACAACAGACTCCACTAAGAGATTACAGACTTCTCACAGTCACTTTCGGGACAAAGAGTGCACCATATTTAGCAACGAGAGTCATCAAGCAGTTAGCGATCGATGAACATAGGAACTACCCTATTGGATCCGACGCAGCTCAGACCGAATTTTATGTAGATGATTTAATGTCAGGGGCTCACACAACCGACGCCGCAATAGAGAAGCAATCTCAACTAAGGCAGCTTATGAATTCAGGAGGTTTCCAGTTAAGGAAATGGGTTTCCAACTCACAAGAAGTATTAAAGCATATACCAGAGGAATTGAGAGAAATTGACCTATGCTTTAATATTGGGACTCATGACAACGTAAAGGCGCTGGGAATCCACTGGAATCCAAAGACCGATTCTTTATCATATGCCCTAAAGGAAAACAACAAATTAATTACGACAACCAAAAGAACCATCTTATCCGAAATTTCAAAATTATTTGATCCTTTAGGGTGGTTATCGCCAGTTATCATCATCGGTAAAATCTTGATTCAGAACCTGTGGTTAGCCAGGATCGACTGGGACGACACCGTCCCTACTGAAATTGAAGCAGAATGGGCCAAATACCAAACAGGACTCACCAAACTTGAGGAAATAAGTATACCAAGATGGATCCACATCGGAGACCTAGATACCAAAATCGAACTACATGGATTCAGCGATGCATCTAACAAAGCCTATGCGGCAGTTGTCTACCTCTGCGCAATCCATAACGGCGAAAGGAAAGTCAGTATACTCACTGCCAAAACAAAGGTATCACCACTAAAGGTTGTATCGTTACCAAGATTAGAGTTGTGTGGAGCAGTCTTGCTGGCAAAGTTGCTTCAAACCACAAAAAAGGCATTAAAAATTCCAGATGATGCACCAATCTTTGCTTGGACAGACTCAGAGATCGTATTGGCATGGCTAAAGGGGCATCCTACAAAGTGGAAAACCTTCATAGCAAACCGAGTTTCACTCATCCATGAAACGTTGGGAGAAGGAGTCTGGGGTCATGTACCAACAAGCCAAAATCCAGCTGATTGTGCTACTAGAGGGAAATCGCCGGAGGAGTTAAAACATTACAGCTTATGGTGGACAGGACCCGAATGGCTACAGAAGTCAACATCTAGCTGGCCCATCACAAACCCCAGTCGAACCGATTTGGAAATGCGAAATCTGAAACCCTGCTGTGGTTATACAACATATGAAGAAGATGTTTTCTGCAAATTTTCATCACTCAATCGACTGGTAAGAGTCATAGCTTATTGTCAACGATTTTTCAACAATTGCAGACACAAGACAAGGGATCGAACCAAACCATATTTAACCAGTTCGGAGATGAAAACTTCCCTAACCACAATTATAAAAATCATACAAAGGAGACATTTTCATGAGGAAATCAATAATCTCACAAGAAAGCTCGAGATAGGTAGAAAAAGTTCACTGATAAAATTAACCCCCTTCCTTGATAACCACGGGATTCTAAGAGTAGGAGGAAGGCTAAAACACTCACTTTTGAAATACGACGAAAAACATCCAATAATCCTACCAGATAAAGACCACTTTACCACTTTAGTAATCGCCAATTATCACAAGGAAACGTTACATGGAAGTACTCAGTTGATGATGAGCGTTATATCACGGAAATATTGGATACTCAATGCTCGAAACACTATTCGGTTCCAGATCCACAAATGTATCGCATGCTATCGACAAAAGGCTGCAGCTCAACAGCAGTTAATGGGGGATCTACCACAAGCTAGAGTGAGGATGACTAGACCATTCAGTCACACCGGACTTGACTACTGCGGACCCTTCGAACTAAAAACTCGCAAGGGAAGGGGATACACGACGTATAAAGGTTACATAGCTATATTTATCTGCATGGCCACAAAGGCTTTACACATCGAAGTCGTCACTGATCTCACTGCGCAAGCATTCATCGCAGCATACCGACGGTTTGTATCAAGAAGAGGCAAGTGTAGCGACATATATTGTGACTGCGGCTCTAACTTCGTCGGGGCAAGCAGAATTCTCAGAGGGCAAACTACACAAATGAAATCACAGTTAAACCTCGACATTGCAACATCAGTAGAAACGTAAGGCGTAAATTTTCACTTCAACCCTCCGGCCGCACCACATTTCGGAGGATTGTGGGAATCCGGAGTGCGTTCCACTAAATACCACTTGAAGCGCATCCTAGGAAACTCAACGCTTACATATGAAGAGCTTAGCACCGTTCTCACACAAATCGAAGCATGTCTAAATTCACGACCATTATGTGAATTGAGTAGTGATCCAGAAGACTTCACACCACTTACTCCAGGACATTTTTTAATAGGAGACACACTCATAACCCCACCAGAACCATCAGTATTAGAAACAAATATCCATAGGCTAAATCGGTGGCAATATATCCAACATTTGTATCAAACATTTTGGAAAAGGTGGAACACAGAATATTTGGCTAGGCTTCAGCAGAGACCAAAATGGACAAGGATACATGATAACATCAAAATCGGTCAATTGGTTATCATCAAAGAGGATAACTTACCACCATCGCAATGGATGCTGGGGCGAATACTCGAGGTACATCCAGGTCCAGACAAATTAATCCGAGTGGTCACGGTCAAAACAAAAACCTCCACCTTAAAAAGGCCAATAACGAAAATTTGTTTATTGCCAATAGAACCATGCAAACCCAACAATTAAACAACCCAACTACCATAAAGTGACCTAAGCTTAATGAATCACAGAATGTCTCCACATCAAAACAGCAAGGGTTCAAACCATCTAATGCCAAATTTAGAAATGAAAATTATATAACGAAACGACTTCAACAAACCGTTACCAAATTTTTCAGAATCATTTCTGTCTTTTTATACTCGAGGTACATCCAGGTCCAGACAAATTAATCCGAGTGGTCACGGTCAAAACAAAAACCTCCACCTTAAAAAGGCCAATAACGAAAATTTGTTTATTGCCAATAGAACCATGCAAACCCAACAATTAAACAACCCAACTACCATAAAGTGACCTAAGCTTAATGAATCACAGAATGTCTCCACATCAAAACAGCAAGGGTTCAAACCATCTAATGCCAAATTTAGAAATGAAAATTATATAACGAAACAAGTGATTTTTTAAATTTTCGATATGGATTATCTCTGGATAGATGATGTTCCACAATTGCCTACACCGCCAAGGCCGAAACCAACCATCAAAGAAAAGTTATCAAAAATAACTTCACCAACAAAACCAAGGATAAAAAAAACCTTTGAAGCAACTCCATGCGGACCTGAGATCAGAAAACGGACCCAGCCAGCAAAAATTCCGACAACAGCACCCAAAATCCAGAAAACTCAACAAGTGAAAAAGGTAATCGTTGGAAGAATACCGGGCCCGCCGCAGTCAACCACCGCCAAATGTGATCATCGATCATGCCCTATGGGAGAGGATCAAAGGGCTCACGCTCCCATGGGTCAAAATTATGCAGGCGAAAAAGTCCTACAGAACGGAGTTCGAAGGAAGGGTATTACGCTTCACCATCACCAAGGAAAAAAAGTGCCGAGTTCGCCTCCAACCTCCTAAATAAAAAAAAAAAAAAACGAAATATATTTAAGCAAAAAAAATTGAATGAAATAAAACCCAAATAAATTGAATTTAAATTAAAAAACCCTTTTATTGAAAAAACAACAACAACAATTGTGAACAATTTTGATTAACATAGCTAAATATTTAAATTTAAACACTTCTCTTGAACCTGAGCGGTTCAAGGCCGCGGAGGATGTTCAGGATCAACGCTGGAATAAAAAGAATTAGTAGGAAAAAAAGAAGACATTTTACCTCCAAAATAAACTCCAAAATTCCATCAGCCATCGCAGCTGCAAAGGTTCCTGAAAAGGTAAACAAACCATAAAAATACAAATTAAAAAAAGCACAATAACTTAAATACTTATCTGACAACACTAAACCACATCCCAGCAATCTTCCAAAAACTCCCTCCAATTTCTACATCCTAAAATTACATTAAAATATAAAAATACAAATAATTAAAAAGATATATAAAACTTACCTCGAGTCGCCCGACAACTGACAGCCAACACTAACACACTACCAACATTATTCACAATGCATGAAATGGATTCGAAGTTCCCCACCACCTCCATTGTGAATTTCCGAATAAATATCAGAGCGCAATAAACGCAAATTCAGATCACCATCGATCTTCAAAGTGACTTGAGCTTTGCAAGAAACTAGCTGAGGCTAAAGTGATCTCCTACCGAAGGCAGCCCTGAAGCCTATCTAACCGAAGGCAGCCCTGAAGCCTATCTAAACGAAGGCAGCCCTGAAGCCTATCTAACCGAAGGCAGCCCTGAAGCCTATCTATAAAATATAAACATTAACGCCCTGAGTTAATGCAAAATCCTATATTCCTATCCTGAGGCACTGAGTCAGGAACCCATTGAATATTACATTAAGGCCTTGATTTAATGTAATATATCGAAGCTTTTAATTAACGCATTTGAATATTTCTAGCAGAACCACGAACCAACTGGCATTTAGTCACCATAGACAACGCAATACTACTACGCCATTGGGAAACAGCTTGGAACCGAATTAAAACACATTTTTTATTGAATTATTATTATTAAATATTGAGAAAGAAAACTATAGATTATTTTGAATTGTTAGATTAAGTAATAGTTTGGAATATTTAATAAAAGTTATATTAAAATTGGAGTGAGTCTTTTTCTGAAATATTACGTTGTATCTATCCACTGAGCATACCGAATAGGCAAAGTTAAGCCCATTCATGACCAACTTTTTGTCAACTCAGCAGACCTTTTTCGAAAACTTAAATCAGTCTCGTCAAAATTCAACGTTGTCCACAGCACAGCAAACGCGCCTACCAACGTTGCAGATTCCAAATTTTTCAGGTGATTTCAAGGAATGGCCCTCTTTTGCAGACATTTTTGAAAAGTCAGTTCATAACCGCGAAGACTTGAGCCCCTGTCAAAAATTACAATATCTCAAGGGCTTCTTGAAGGGAGAAGCAGCAACTGTCATTAGACACCTAACTATCACCGATGACAATTATACGGAAGCCTGGGAAAAGTTGAAGGAGCGTTTTAACAAACAACGCAACATAACTAGATCTATCATAAAGACATTCTTTGATGCTCCCGCAACAGGACAACCCTCTGCAAAGCATTTACGTAGCCTTCATGATACGTTTGACGAAGTTATAAGGGGACTAAGAGCTTTGGGAGAAGCAGCTCAGTCAAGAGATCCTTGGTTAATTCACATAGGATTATCTAAACTCGATCCTGAAACTAAACACCTGTGGTATAAGGAAGGTTCTGAAAATGAATTCTCCACTTTCAATGAGTTTTTAAGTTTCTTAAACAAACGCTGTGATGCGGTAGAATTATCTGGAGATAGTATCAAAAAATCTCAGCCGACAAAATCTTTTCATGCTGTGCCAAACAACCCATCGTCTTTAGCAACTTGCCCCTTGTGCGGAGACCATCATTTGCTGTTCCAATGTTCTCAATTTAAAGCCAAATCAGTCGACGAACGAAAAAACTTTGTCGTCTCCAAATCCATATGTTTCAATTGTCTACGTCGAGGTCATTCCGTTAAATCATGTCGCTCAAAATATCGCTGCAACACATGTAAAAAATTGCATCATTCAATTCTCCATGGAGCAGGAGAAGATCAAACTTTTCGAAATTCAGCTAGACCCAATCAAACGCATTCGCTACATGCAACGTATAGCACACCCTCAGCTAACTCTCAACTTACCTGCAATCAACATTCGGAAGCATCAAACAACAATGCATTATCCACTTCAAGTACGATAGTGTCTCCGCCACTGACATCACAGGAGCTGTCAAGTTTCAATTCGTCCATCCACCCTTCAAGTTTATAAAGACTCTTCTGTAGAACGTCCACCCTCTCTCCTTCCAACGGCTGTAGTCAATGTACAGGACAGTCACGGAGATTGGCATTCTTGTAGAGTCTTGTTAGATTCCGGTTCCGAGGTATCCTTTGTATCTGAGAAACTCCTTCAACGTTTGTTTTTACAAAGAAGTCACGCCAGACTTGCAATAAATGGGATTGCTGAAATACCAACCGGGCTTACAAATGGGCGGGTAACACTTCATCTAGCCTCACGCTTTGAGAAAGCGAACCATATCTTCATAGAGGCTTACATTATGCCTAAGTTAACATCTTTATTGCCTGCAGTGGGGTTCAACATAGACGATTGGCAGTACTTAAAGGGTCGTCCGCTAGCGGACCCCTCTTTCAATAAGCCGGAGGCTGTCGACGTTATTATCGGAATAGACAGATTCTTCGAGACTCTTAGAAGTAGACAGTTTCGACCAAACAACAAGTATCCCATAGCACAAGAAACCATGTTTGGGTGGGTTTTAGGTGGTAACCATTCCACACCAACGCACCCCATCATCAGCCATTACACAACCACGCTATTGGACATTGATACCACACTGAAACGCTTCTGGGAAAATGAAAACGTTGGAGACGAAAAGGTCATACCAACAGCTGAAGAAGAATTGTGCGAACGACACTTTCAGGATAATACACATCGAGACGAAACCGGCAGATATGTGGTAGCTTTACCCTTCAGACCTCATTCGCAGACATTGGGTTGTTCACTTGAAAACGCTCTGAAACGTTTCCAGTCGGTGGAACGACGATTCCAAGGAGACCCGATTTTTAACCCTAGGAGGTTCAACCAGGTCTGTGCAGACCTTTTGCATATAAACGTGCTCATAACGTTTTTGTTTTGCATATCAGCGAGGAATCCGTCCATGACTTCCTAGAAGCATCTACGGCGAATACAGTGAGCGCAAAATCAGACCGTTTATGTGATTGTGTTAGAGTTTATTCGGGTTAACAAACAGAATGGCTCATACGGTACAAGCAGGTCTGTGCAGACCTATGCCTGGTACGAATGGTTTAGCAGGCGATTGAAGTCGTTTTTGACTTGTATGTGTGTAAAACATGTAGTGTATGTGTAGAACGTACAGGTTGAATAGAGCGCAGGCAACTTTTGAAGTGTAAATACTGTTGAAGTGCAAAAATCGGAAGTGAATTTATTTGGGATTTTCTTACCAAAACAAAAGGTAAATATTGCTTATTTTTTATTTGTGATATACAGGGTGTATTAGCGAAAATGTCGAACGGCTTGGGTGTTGATAGGTCTTGCATAGACGAACAAAAAATCGTGTGGGTGGAAGGGGGGGGGGGGGGAATCATTACGGTTTAGCCGCTAGGACGTTTGGAAACTTTTTTGGTAGAGGTTTACATATTACCCTATGTTTTTGTAACCCTATTAAATATTTGCAGCAATTTATGCAGAATACTCCCACCTATCTAAAACTGTAAAAAGCAAGGGGTCAACCCACCAACATCCAGAGTTATGAGTCATCAAAGGCAAAATTTTGTTTTTTTTACTAAAATTTCCACTTCAAATACCTTTTTCTCCAAAAAATACGTAATTACAATTTTTTTTACAAAATTGGAAAGCTTGGACAATTTCCTACGAAAAATTTCTAACAACTATTATGCTACGACCTTTACTGTGGAAGTTATTAGAAATTTTAATGGTGACATTTGCGCTATTTCGTCCTTTTTTAGTACTTGAGTTTTGTCGAAAAGTACCAAATAAGCACCAAATAAGGCCAAGTTTCTCATTAAAATTGACCACTAATACTATAAAACCAATAAAAAGCAGCGAAAAACTAGATTCCATTGCATTTTTTGCAAAAAAACAGGTGTGAACCGCATTCTCATGCTAGGTACGCGTGCCTTGAATGCCGTCCGTGTCTAGCCCATATTTTCTTACCTTATTTTCTAACTAAATTATTACCTAGAATATATAAAAATAAATGTTTATTGTTCATCTTGTCTTTTTTCTAGCATTAAACACAGTTAAACACACTTTTATGACACCTGCCTACGTATTCCCATACAAATCCCATATAGGTCTGCGCAGACCTAGTTGTACTAGTTAGCGCCAAAAAATCCCTGAACCTCGTAGGGTTAAGGAACAATATGTAAGGTTTATGCAGGAGTTTATCGCATTGGGACATATGAAACCAATCACCCATGCAGAAACCAGAGAAACAGAATGTTACAACCAGTTCTATCTTCCGCATCATGCGGTTTTCAAAAGTGGGCCCATTCCGAAAATCCGCGTCGTTTTTGATGGGTCGGCGAAGTCGGCTTCAGGAGTGTCCTTAAACCAAAACCTGCTGGTGGGCCAAGTTGTACAAAGGGACCTTTTCTCCATATTAATCAATTTCAGAAAACACACAATTGCTTTCGTTGCGGACATAGAAAAAATGTACCGCCAGATTCGCGTGGTAGAAAACGATACCAATTTTCAGCGCATCGTTTGGAGAGAATGCCCAACAAAGCCAATACAACATTACAGGTTAACCACAGTTACATATGGCACATCTTCAGCACCCTTTTTGGCAACAAGATGTCTCAAGCAAATAGCACTAGACAACAAGTCATGTCATCCACACGCGTCAGTCATAATTGAACAAGATTTTTATGTCGATGACATACTTTCTGGAGCGAATTCAGTCAGTGAGGCCTGCAACCTGAAATCCACACTCATTAAAATCCTAGCTAATCATGGTTTCAACCTTACCAAGTGGAAATCTAATCACTCGGAACTAGCTCAACAAGGCGATACTCAAGACGCATGCTTTCCTATTGATGACCATTCTGAAACAACCAAGGTTTTAGGAATTGTATGGAACAGACGACATCTTCTCCTTTCACATATCAGATCTCGGCAGTGAACCACCGACCAAGAGAAAGGTATTATCAGAATCCTCAAGATTGTTTGACCCATTGGGACTCTTAGCTCCAGTCACTGTATCGGTAAAAATTCTGTATCAACAGTTTTGGCTGACTAAGCTTGACTGGGATGACCCACTACCTGACGCTTTAGCTGGAAAGTGGAATCAATTTAAATCAACCCTACCTCAAGTCTCAGAAATAAGAATTCCTCGCAATATAATGATTCCCAACGCAACGACTATTCAACTACATGGGTTCTCGGACGCCTCAGAGCTAGCCTACTGTGCAGTAGTTTATTGTCGCTCAACCAACGAACAGGGACACGTCTCGGTGCAATTAATTACAGCTAAAACTAAGGTTGCACCCATCAATCAAATCTCCTTACCTAGACTCGAACTGTGTGCTGCCGTTTTGCTAAAAAGATTGCTGGACAAGGTAATTAAGGCTTTATCGTTAAGGAATACAACAGTCTGGGCATGGACCGATTCCACCATTGTTCTTTCTTGGCTATCAAATGTGCCAAGAAGATGGACAACCTATGTAGGAAACAGGACATCAGAGATTCTAAATAGCATTCAGCGGAACCAATGGCGACATGTAGCGTCATCGGAAAATCCAGCCGACCTCGCGTCCCGAGGAATCACATCAGAACAACTATGCAATTCGAAGCTATGGTGGAATGGCCCCAAATTCCTTCTTCAAGACCAGTCATCTTGGCCTTCAAGGGAAGATACATCACCCACGACCTGTGAACAAAGGAAAACACCCATCATCCTATGTCATCAGAATATTTCCCATAACATTTATTCATACTTATCAACCAACATATCGTCATGGACAAAACTATTAAGAATATTGGTTCATTGTATTCGGTTCATAAAAAATTGCAAGCTTCCAAAGCAAAGTAGATTCAAAGGGTTCATGACAAGAGAAGAACTAAGAACAGCCGAAAATCATATAATTAGATGGGCACAGTTGCAGGCCTTCCACGAGGACATCAAACAGCTATCTCAGAACAGGAACCTATCGAACAAGAGTCAACTAGGCAACCTCAATCCATACATCGACCAAGACCAAATCCTAAGTGTAGGAGGAAGATTAGCACACGCGCATCTAAGCACCAATACTAAACACCCAAAAATCTTACCAAGAGACAACGCTATAACAAAACTCATAGTTCAGGAAATGCATCATCGATATCTACACCCAGGCATAACATTGTTAATCAACCTAATTCGGCAAAATTATTGGATTGTGCGAATTCGACACGTGGTCAAGAAAGTCACGCACCACTGCATCACTTGCTTCCGTTATAAAACTAAGGCAACCTGTCAGTTAATGGGAAACTTCCCAGCTAGCAGAGTAACGATTGGACGGCCGTTCTTACGGTCAGGAGTGGACTTCGCGGGCCCTATAGACCTTTGTACAAGAACAACCAGAGGAGCTAAATGTTTCAAAGGATACATAGCCTTGTTTGTGTGTTTCACCACCAAGGCTCTACATCTTGAAGTAGTGAGCAGTTTGTCTGCTGACGCTTTCTTAGCTGCATTACGGCGTTTTGTTTCGAGAAGAGGCATTCCCACCGACCTATATTCGGATAACGGAACAAACTTTGTTGGCACTAACAGAAAACTCATGAATCTTTACGATCAAACATTGAACACATTTAACAATGACAAAATAATAAATGATTTTTTCTTGCAGAATAGCATAAACTGGCATTTCATTCCCCCAGCTTCACCCCACATGGGCGGTCTATGGGAGGCTGGAGTTAAAACAGTCAAGGCCCACCTGTTGCGAGTTATTGGACAGAAAATGTTATCCTATGAAGAATTAATGACGCTGCTCGCGCAAATTGAAGCCATTTTAAATTCCAGGCCATTAACACCAATATCTGATGAACCAGAGTCGTTTGACGTCTTAACACCAGGGCATTTCCTAATTGGAGACGTTCTTACCGCGATTCCTGAGCCAACTCTGAAGGATGTCCCAATGACCAGACTAGGACGATACCAGCAAATTCAAGCCATGAGACAAGGGTTTTGGCGAAGATGGAGCCGAGACTATCTCACAACCTTGCAACAACGACCCAAATGGAAGAAGGAACTACCATGCCTAAAAAAGGACGATTTAGTCATACTCAGGGAAGACAATATTCCCCCCGCAAAATGGCACATAGGCCGCATTGAAGAGACTTATCCTGGCTCTGACGACATCGTACGGGTAGTCCTAGTCCGTACTGCAAAGGGAGTCTACAAACGGCCAATCAGCAAAATTTGCAAACTACCTCTACAAGAATAATTAAACCTGTTCTTTTTTTTTCTCTCAATTATAAGTTAACATACGATGAAAAACTAGTTACAGATTGTTCAGTTAAAACTATTAAAAGATTGTTATTGTTATTATATCAAGGGGAATATTTTTTTTTTGTTTGAATTTTTGAAGTTGAATATTTTGTATAACTTTAATGGTAACATATAGTAAAACAAGTAAAGGATTTTTACTAGTATTATATCAAAGGTGTTGTTAAGAAATTGTTATTTGAAAACTGGATATTTTCAAGAGGCGGGAGAATGTTCGAGATTTACCATTACATGTATTTAAATTTCTGATACACAATAGATTAACATGTACAATTCAATGTGACTCAGGCTGCACATCTGTACGATTACCGCAAGCTTATCCCGTTTTTGTTATCACTGATGCCAGCCTCAGTCACATCGAATAATTCTTTGGCATTCATTGTGAAGTCTGATCCCACAGAATAAAGTTCCTACAGAAGCAAGTGCGGGCTTTTATTTTTAATATTATTGGTTTCCAAGAATACCTAATCAGAGTCTTGTGCGATAATTCTTAATTCCTAAGTGCAGGAATAATCAGAGTCTTGTGTGCTAATCCTAAATTCCTAAGTGCAGGAAGATTGCTATCTAGAGCGCGACATTTTGAGAGTATTGCTGTCCAGGGCGCGACAGAGGCTTTTACCTCCATCGTCAAGTGTACTAATCATATCTGGTTGGATATAGCAGCACAGCAGGAATAGATTTGATTTAGAAAAGGAAATCTTGAGAGCGACAAGCTCAATGTTCAAGTGGTTAGAGAAACTAGTTGGGATGTGGGTTTGATCTCTTCGGTCCACACGATTAACTTTCCAGTAAGATGAACGAAGAGGAATAAACTGACTTCTTACAAAATAACTATACGTTTTAGTGGAAAATTGGCCAGTAGCAGAACTGATGACCAATCCTGAGAGAAGCTAGTTGAAATAACTATATTAGTGGTAAATCAACAAGATTTTTCTAGAGAATTTGTTTTTTCTGAACGTTAGCAAACAAACATTTCCTCCGTATTTCGTTCGCTGCACTAAAGCGGGTGTTCAAATTCGTATTGAGCGGGCTGAAGCGCCATTAACAAACTGAGAAGCGAATGACTTCATTTGGAAATTCCAAAGCTTTCCGGAGATATTAGCAAAACTGTAACTGTTAAGTACTTGTCAGATTGACCAAAAAGAACCAATGTGGCGGTAACTACTGGAAATCCCGGGATGAAACCGCAATTTTCTGAAACTGTATCACGCGTAGAAAACAATTCCCCGTCAAAAACTGCTAATCCAAGGTTTGAAAAATTCGCGCTGTTTGTAAAAGGTAACGAAATTTTTGCACGATTTTGAAAGCTTGATTGACAAGAGATGTTTTGTTCGAAGGCTATTGGTGTGCAGAACCTAAAAAAGATCACTTCGTTTAGAAAGGGTCTCATTCCATTGAGTTTATTAGATATTAGCAAAACTTGTCAATTTAAGGTCTTTCTGACAATTAGCCGAAGTTTTTCTATTTAAACAAAAAAGGCCCGACTGAATATAATGAAATTTTTTTTCAGTTCCTCCGATAGCGGCTTTAAGGCAAATTAATGCTGCCATTGGTGCTGGGGCTATTTTTGGGGGTATTTCTTTTTAATTTAATATACCGTGGTCGTCTTAGGGAGCATATTTTCGTTCCTTTTTATTGGGCTTGATTTTGGGTGTCGCGTTACACGACGAGACTATCTGAATAACGAAGATATTTTCATATAAGAAGCAAAGCGCGCATTTCAGCTATAAGCTGACATGTCACAGAAAGTGAGGTGGCAACCATATTCAAGCCTATTTATTATAGTGTCGTCTGCCAAAATTAATATGTGCATTCTTTTACACATATATGTGTGTGTTCTTTTCTTTTCCCTCTTCCGGATCGATTGTAAAAATCCTTCTGCCAAATTTTACCAATTAATAAATTTTGAATTCGCAAATATCAATTTTGTTCAGCACAACTCTAAAGCCGCCACTGCAAACACATTTCACATAAAATATTGGAAAAATGTAATTATTTTTTCATAGAGCAATACTGTCCGACTTGGGTCGAACTGAAATCAGAATTAAATGAATTGAGATCACAAATTTCGCAACTAAAATCTCAAAAAGAGAATATGATGAAGGTCTTCGCTGAAAACAATGTATATTTGAAAGACTTACTTCAGAAAATGACTCCTAAAAAAGCTGATATTTCCAAATTTCCAATAAAGACAGAAAAAGAACTACAAAATATAGAAAATGAAATAGGGGAGAGGGAGGATGATATTGTAAGTTTTATTTACATATTACTTTTGTACGTAAAATACATGTATTTAATGTATTTATAGTTAGCAGCTGTTCAGAAAATAGTTTTGCCATCTAATTTTAAAAATAGATTCTCCAGTCTTTTTGGGAATGATATCATTTTAGCTTACAATTACGATGGCGTGCAACACAAAAAAGCCTTTAAAAGGCTCAAGATTCATGCAATTTTATTGAATAAGTTCCCAATTCAAAAACAATTACCTTTACTAATAATTTAAATTTTAAGAGGCTCTATCAGAATCAAGCAGCGAAGAAGAAATTATAACTGACATCAAATGATGTTTCAAAATTTACAAAAACCGCATTCACAAAAACGAATGCTTGAGAAAAAGGGGAGAAATCAACGATAAGACATAGCAGCAGTTATTATGATATGGAATTATTTTCATTTTTATAGAACTGTTTTTATTTTTATAGAATTATTCTTATTTTTATACAATTGTTTTTTTTTTTCGTTTTAATATTGAATTGAATTATGTTTATTTAAATTAAACCGAAGTATTTTACTAAACAATTGACTTTATTATGAACCTAAACATCGTTTTTGTCCAAAGAATTTTATCTTTACAAATTTTATTATACCACTTGCTTACCGTTAACTTTCTTTAAGGTTGCAATTTCCCGTGCTCTTCATCGAGACCTTCAAATTGACACATTACTCATGGAGCTCTAGTGGTTTTGGAGATTGCGTGCTTCAGTATACATAATTCACTTTTTTAGCGTTAACTCGGAAATAATACATATTTTCAGTTTTGCGTCTTCTCACCAAGTCCTACATATCGCACATGTCTGTCAAAGACGGACGGACAGAGCCTTAAGCTATAAATTTACATTTCCGACGTTTTTCTGTCACATCTCTCTCAACCAATCAGAAGCAATTCGATGTCGCAGAAATTGCTTCTGAGTGCTTGAAATCTTAAAAAAGATCGGCGCGACAGAACAACGTGGGATATGTAAATCCACCTTTAAGCTTTTTCTTTAAAAAAGCTAAAAAGTAATGGCACTGGTAATGGGCAATATTTACCTAACCATATCTTCGTCTTTAATGTAGTAATATTACCTGGAAATGCAAAAAGTAATAGCTCTAATACATCTTTATTCATTCTATTCTATTCTTCAATTTACCTAATCATAGCTTTGTTCCAGAACTCGAATGTGGGATCCCGCGGGACAATAATTTTCCCAATTTGTGTTTCTTTACTTTCTCATGACAGAAAAAGCGGGGAAATTTTCTCTTTCCCTCGTGCAGGAATTAGCCGGAGGTTTTCGGTCCTGCGATTTCTTGCAAGTTGTCAATTGACAATTTTTTGTATGTGTGTGGGTATCTTAAAAAGCGGCATACACATAGACAATCGACATTTATGTTATCCTCTTCTTTATTTGCAAGAAATTGCCCAAAAGTCGTTTCTTTACTTTCTGAATTTTTGACAAAATTATCCCCTCCATTCAACTAAGTTTTTGCCCAACAAATTTTTGCAGGAAAAGTACTGGAATAAAGCTCATATCTTCATCATTAATGTAGTAATCTTACCTGGTAATGCAAAGAGTAATAGCTCTATTACATTTCTTTTGATTCTTTCTCCTTTTTACCAGTAATGACCTATGTAAGGCCTTCCATGGCTATGACATTTCTATGTTAATTGTTATTAACGAAATAATCCAGCTGGTAGTGTATACCATTTACAAAATCAGGCATTCAGCATTAATGAAGAAGTTCTTCCTTTCCCGACTGGGGCTCAACAGTGATGTTCATACATATATGCACGCACACAATTAACGCAACGGGGGGGAAATTTTGTATGAAGATAACAGACTTGTTATTACTAGACTTTGGTCAACGGTTGGATGATGAGACTCAACTCGTTTCAGGAGGCATAAAGGTCGATACGCACTATACGGAACGTCAACGTTACGTCACGGAACGGCAACGGCACGTGAATTTTGCTTTTGATTCGCCCTAAACATTACGTTAACATTACGTCAATTTTGCCGTTCAGTCTAACTCCTCAACACCAGCTACAAATCCTTAACAATACTGTGAAACAAAAACTAGAACCGATAGCGAAAGGCCTTATAGGGGAATATCAAGCTGGTTTTAGCACAAACAGGTCACCATCGGTCCAATTGCTGACCTTAAAGAAAATTCTGGAGAAAACCTAGGAAAGGAATGTAGATATACACCAGATATTTGTCGATTTTCAACAGGCATATGACCCAATAAACTGAGAGAGGCTATACGAGATCTTATAGGAATTAGGAGTCCCCTTAAAGCTGGTACTACTGATCAAATGCGCAACAATGAGCTCACTGGCGAAGGATAGGATCCAAAATGTTATAACAGAAAAGTTTGAAGTACAACAAGGACTTAGACAAGGAGATGGGCTGAGCCCAATGCTCATAACATCGCCCTAGAATGGGTGATAAGGAAAACGTCAGTCAAGATCAGTGCATCAATAGCTAAACAGTCGGTACAATTTCTTAGTTATGCGGATCTGATCATCGCGGCAAGGTCCTTTTTGGCAGCAAAAGAAGGACCATAGGTCCGAAGATAAATGAAGAAAAACGAGTTGTATGAAATTTTTGACAACGCACAACTCTCAATTTTAATAAAAATGAACAGACTGAGACTAGCTGGCCACGTAATCAGGATGGAGGATAATCGTATCCCAAAATGGCTTATGGTATCAGTTTGTATAGACGAAAGATGGATAGACTCTGTGACGGCTGTCACATCAATGCTCAACATCCGGAACAGAGACCGTCAAACTTGGAGAAATGCTTTAAAGGAGGCCAAGGTTAGATTCTAGAAGGAGGCCACGGCTAGGCTGTAGCGCCATAGCATGGATGGAAGGATCACATTAGTTTTGGATGAGAAAGAAAAAAATTTGTGACAAATCTTACAGCTCCTTATATCGCTGAGCCTTTTCCCCTAAATTTTCATCTTCCATCAATACAAAAAACATAAATGCTTGAAAAATTCGAAATGCTTCCGGTACTACGTTCGTAGTTTTCTGGTGTCAATATAGTTCTTTTCCCTGTGAGTTAATTTTTTCTGGTTTCACGTTTCTGGTTTCTGGTTTCACATTTCTAAGGTGAAAATAGTCACTTCCTTGATTTAATGCCCTTCATCAATGCCTGCCTTAGGTATACATATGTTCCGCTAAGCTAGATTTACAAGAAAAAGAATAACGTTTTAATTTGAATAGGGTTTCTTGCAAACTTTTATGCTTGCCATTTGAAGATAAATATTTACTAATCCCAATTTTACACGGTTGTATGTAAAGAAATTCCAGCAAAATTTAAAAGCCGTGCCACACTATTAATGTATAACTCAGTACCCATGTCAACCTTTTTAGAAAATATGGCATCAAAGAGACTTATAGAGCTTATAAATATTGAAAATAGCCCACCTGGAAAACTCCAGCGATGTGACGCAACTTTAGGCCGAGCACTACATACTCCTTTGTAAGTATTTTCCGTTAAAATCAAGATCATTTTTTCTAGCTCATGTTTTTATAGATAATACAAACCAATATAATTTTGAGGATGTAAAAAAATATGTAAAAGAAATTGTGCAAGATAAATTTGAAGAACTTAAAGGTGAGTATTACTATATTATCGCATTAGATAGAAAAATTACATATGTACAGTACATTATGATTTCAGTCATTATAGAAAATCACAATAAAAAGATAATGGAAGTTTTGGCGACACAAAGTGTATTACTTAATCGTTTAATTAAGGAAGAACGAAGCACATGCGAAACCTTAAATATACATATAGGCCAGTCCTTAGAGCGAAAAACTTACTACTTACTACTTACTACTTCAGGGTATCTCATAGATTACTAAAACCAAAAAACCAGCCAAAATTTACTCATGTGGAATTGTTTAAACAATAATTAGCAACAAAAATGGGTACTTTTTCCGTTTTTGGCGTATACAATTAAAAGTACTGGATGAATCACGTTACTCTCAACAGGATATTTGTAGAGAATTGAAAACACTACAAAATCGAGTTTCTAGACCGCGATCGGATAATTTTTCGCCGAGAAAAGCTAGAAAACCCCTTAGAAAGGCAATTTTTTTTTTCAAAAACTCATACCTCTGTTACTTTGCAATATTAGGGTATGATTTTTTGGGACATAATACCCTGGTACATATACTTTAAACTGCCAAAAGATGAAATTTGTCGCATGTATAGTTTCTGCATAATTGCAGTATAAACAAAATAGACCCTAATCTTGCACATTGCGCCAATATTAGCAGAGTGGCCCGATTGAAATTTCCAAAACGGTTTCTGAAAGTATAGGCTAGGAGGGGCTACAATTTGTCTATCTCACATTTTAATAGAAGTTTGGAGACCAATGCTAAAAATGCTTTTGAAAATGGTACATAGGCGAACATTCTAATTCGAGAAGTTTCGAGGTAGCGGTGGCGGGGCATAAAGCAACGAAGGACGCGTTAGGCCGGCCGCATACCAAAGCTTCATATGCAGCTTTTCGTCACTATTGCTTGAAGATAAATGTAGCAAAGCAGCATGTGACAATTTGTTAAATATAAAAAAAGTGTAATATGTAGCTAATAAGCATGTGAAACTTCGTGCATTTTTGCAAGTGAATTGAATATTTGAGTTGCCTTTCAGCATGGAGCCCAGTACTAGTACTGACAACTTCATGGTAAATGAACTTCATGAAAGCTAAATGCATGAAGAATAATTTAATTTTGAATAAATTTAATGGAAAATACTCTATCTCAGTCTTATTGGAGTAAACCTTTTTTCCTTAAAGTAATGCAGTCGGAATCTACATATATTTTATTAAAGAGATACTTATTAAGGGAAAGTGGTATTTAACAAAATACACTATCGTATTTTTTTTTATAATGGTAACAGGTACATTACATTTTTTTTATTATATATTTTTTTTTTTATGTGGCAGTGCTAAGCTTCGGAGTCACCCTTTGTACTACTAGTCCGTCATGTCATTTGTCACGTCATGGTGCAATGTCTAGCAGTAAGCTTAGTACGGGGGAAGGATAAGGGGGGGGGGTATAGGTTAAGGATTAAAAGGTACGGGGGGTATTGAAGAAGGTGGTGATGAACCCTGCGTTTGAACTCTTGGATGTTGTAGGAGTTCGGAAATACTGACTGCGAGAGGTTATTCCACAGTCGAGTTGTTCTATTAACAAACGAATTCATATCCTGTTGAGTGCGTGAAAGGGGTAGTTGCAGGTGAAGGGAATGAGACGAGTGGGCTAATCTGGTGTTTCGGGTATAAGATTGCCGTGGAGGCAGGAGAGCGTTTATCTCGGAGGAACAGTCACTATGATAGTAGCGATAAAATTTTGTCAGTGCTGCTACATTCCTACAGTGGCTTAAGGGGTCGATGGTGGAGCAGGCGGTGTCATCATCAATTAACTTCAGCGCCCTTTTTTGCACCTTATCTAACCATGCCAAGGTGGTTATTGGGGCGCCGCCCCAAACGAGGGAGTTATATTCGAGAAGAGGCCGAATGTAGGACGTTTTTCGTTGTGTTTAGTTTTATCAAGTATCGATTCAGTTTCTGTACTAATAATTTCGAGTACATTGTTTTTTCTAACTTTATAATTTGGATTCTCACTACTACTATGAAATACACTTGGTGCACAGAAACAATTTAAAAAAAAACATAGCCACACAAATATTGTTACATTAAAACAATTTTGAATAATTGTCAGAGTATTAGTTAGCAGTTCAATCAAATAGGAGGTCGCCTATTTGAGTTGTTTTAAATAACGGTTATATAATTTAACGTAAAATAAAAAGATATGTTTAAAAATATAATTTTTCTTATTCGCAATATATTACAATTTGACCCATTCCATTTTGTTGACCCCGAATTGAGAAGAAACAAAGTTTTTGAAGAAAGAAGAAAGAAAAATTTTCATTTAAAAATTTTTGATGAAAGAAATAATGAAGAAAATTTAGAAAATTTACGACGAAAAGAAAAAAAATCAAGAAAGAAATCTTTTTGTTGAAAAATTTAAAGAAGAAAGAAGAAGTTCATTTTAATTGAGGAAATCAAGTAGTTATTTTAAATAATTACTTTTCTTTAATTTTTAAGCTTTAAATGGTACAAAATTTATCAGAACTTTACACTTGCATAATTTAGTAGTGGTGAAAATTCAATGTCTTTCTTTCTGCGAATATTTTTCCTTTTCCAGGAAGTGAAAACTTTAATAAAATTTCGGGAATTTATTTAAGTTTAAATGTTAATCGAATCTTTACGCGACCGTCCACGGTTGTTATTTTAAAGTATCACGAAGTTTTTAAGTCAAGTCGAAATTTTATTGAACTTCTTTTTACGTGAGTTTTATTTAAAAAGTTGTGATTAAATGAGTGTCCAAGGTGGTGAAAATGATAGAATGCACGTTAATAGTGAGAGTATCAGTGCATCTGCTGTAAAGCTACCAACTTTCAGGTGTCCATGCCCAGATAGTCCGTGAGCCAGCAACAGATTTCCTTGACCAATTTCCTCTCAAGCGATAACTCGTAAAATGCTTCAGAGAGCTGTGTTAGACAGCATGGTGAACGTCAGCTGCCACTCCGTGTGTGGGTGGACCAGCGGCAGCCTCTCAATGACGTGAAAAAAAGTGGTTTTCAATCATTTCCTCCCGACTCAAAACTTGTGGCATGATTGTTAACATAATTATTCGAAGGTTAAAGAAAGTCAGCTGGCCGTACCGTTAATTTATAAAAATTGGTAAGTATATCAATAAATACATGCAATTTTTCAATTAATCAATGCAATTATTTAATTTAAAAAAAAAGTGAATTGTATATAATAGTATTTATTTAAAAATCGCTATATTTATTCTTGTTTTTTGCAATACTAATAAATCATTTATCAGCTTCACTTTCACTATGGCTCGCGTCGCTGACATCTTTTTCTGACTCACTACCACTCTCGTCGTTATCTGCTGCCACGATATTTGTATCATCGTCATCTATACAAAGATAAAAAATTAAGTACTTATATCGTATAATGCATAATTAATATTAATAAAATTTTCAAATAAGTTACCTTTTTCTGGATCAACAGTTATTTCAGTAATTGATGACGGTAACTGGTTTCCAGAAAACCACCTGAAGTCATACATATTCTCGATTTCTTCCCAGCCATAATCTGAAGGAGTATGAATGGTTGCAACTGAAGTTAGGAAGGAATCCAATAATAATCTCTAATTATTAAAACAATCGGTGAGCCTTTGGAATCCAAAATATATTACATTGATTTGTACATAGTTATATGATATGGACCTTTCGACATTTTCAAAATTTATGTCATCATCAGCTAAAAACAAAGTATGAAATTATATTAATTGCCTCAACAATATGAAAGTAACAATGGAATCTTACCACAAAATTATTATCATTAAGAGTTAAAGTCATAAAAAAATGAACATTGATACATAATAAATCCCGCACTCAACAAATATTTGACAAAATAAATTTTATATTTAGTTTTAAGTTTCATTTTACTGTTGATCTTATTACTGTGATTCATGATTGTGAAAATCAGAGCTGCAGTATAAGTCGGCGGAAAGAAAGAATGAAGTGTCACTGACAGATAAAAATGAAAAGCATTCAATACCAAACTTGAAGAAAGAAAAATAGAAGAAGTTCATAGTAGACAGTTGGATAATATGAGCGAGACAAAATCACGTTAAAAACCGTTATAAGTAATTTGAAATGAAATTGTTAATATGTTTTAAATTATTTTTGAAATCAGTATGGTTGTTAACACTTAATGCAGAATTTTTATTAATATGGAAAGTTTCTTTAATGAGTCTATTATTATAAAAGTTATCAGAAGCTATAATCTTTGTTTCTTTAAATTTAAATTTGTGTCCAGTGTCAAAAGTGTGTTTTGTTAATGAGCTAGGATGTGGGTTCAAATTTTTGCAATGATATTGATGTTGATATAATCGTTTTTTAAGGGGTTGTGACGTTTCTCCTATGTATGTTTTTTCACAAACTCCACAATCAACACGATAAATTACATTTTTGGTTTCTATGGTGAGAATTTTGTCTTTAAGTCATTTATGGAGTAGAGCTAACATCTCTTATGTTTGAATAGACTTATTAAATAGCAACTATAATGTCTCAGCAAGGATTTATGCAACAAATGAAAACTCACTTTGGTATCCAAATCACAAAATCCATCTACAGGTACTATAATAACATTAAGAAAATTGCAGTTAATGAAAACCGGTTACACTTTTTGACCATGTGCAAAAAATATAACCTCATTCCAAATTTCATCAATAAAACATATAGAACTAATCATCAATATCTATCGAACCGTAATAACAATAAATTTAATCATATTGTACGAATCCTTCATTATAAATTATTAAATTTAGAAATTAGTGATACTTTCGCAAATTTAAGACTTAAAAATAACATCAAATTACAATTGATTAATGAATTCATGGATATTTTGCCAGTAGACATATATCATTTCATTGTTTACAATAGTAATATATTATATCATGATACTTTGAAGAAAAACAGAATTATTATAAATAAAAAATTAAATAATTTAAAACATCACGCACTCAATAATAGTATTTGTTCAATTCTTAAGGAACATTACCATGACTGGATTATTAATTTAACTGACTTGCAAATTGATGAAAAAATCTTAGTGATTCTTTCATTAGGACCCAACTTTTGTTTTAAACCAAATAACATTAATTACATAAAGCATTTGATCTTAGAAACTTATACTAACCTTTCCATTGCAATTGATAAAAGAAATATTATTGACAAATTTAATACCAAACAAAAAATTTCCAAATATTTAGATACCAGATTTAGATCTTTAAAAAAAGAAAAATTATCTTATCCTGAGATTGAACTACTAGAATGGGTCAAAATCACAAAAAAATTCGTCTGTGACCACAAAGATAGTTTAATTGTCACTAAAGCTGATAAAGGTTCAAAAACAGTTTTGATATATAAGCATGATTATGATCGTAAAGCTAGCGAGATCCTTAATAATTATAACACTTATGTAAAATTACATCGTAACCCTATTAATGCATTAGACTTAGATTGTAAAAAATATCTTACACTCATAAATAAACCTGAATTAATTATACAAAATCCGAAAATTGGGAGAATGTACATGGACCCTAAAATACACCAATTAAATATTCCCTTACGTCAGATTACATCTACAATAGACACTGCAACTTATAAAATTTCAAAGTACCTTAACAATGTCTTAACTAAAGTCGTTTCGAAATATGAACATCAAGAACTCTTTTGACTTAGTTAATGATGTTTCCTGTCTTCATGTTCCTGACAATTACTGTCTTGCAAGTTTTGATGTTATTGCTCTATACATACCCCAGTGTTCCCCAAGAACTTGTCGTCCAATGTATACATGATAGGTGGGAAGAGATTGAAGAATTCACGGATCTTAGTCTCGAGCATTTCATTGAAGGTATTAATCTTTGTTTCAAAAATTCAGTTTTCAGTCATAATAATGTATTTTATAAACAAGTTGATCGTTCTCCTATGGGATCGAGCATCTCCAGCTCTCTCGCAGACATCTTCCTACAAAAACTTGAAAAATTGGTCATCTCTGACCCCAACCTCACCTCTTTATATTATAAAAGATATGTGGATGATTGCTTAGTTTTAGCCCCTGCAGATACCATTGCATTGATTTTTGATAGATTTAATTGTTTTCACCCACGAATAAAATTTACTATAGAATGGGAGAAAGATAATAAGCTTAACTTCTTGGATGTGACTCTCACTAAATCTAACAAACATATCATAACAGATTGGTATCAAAAACCTATAGCTAGTGGCCGTTGCTTAAATTACTATTCATTCACTAACTATACTTACAAAATTAGTGTTATAAACTCTTTAGTCGACC
>CATLJY010000449.1:0-77000 GCA_949987705.1 Thereva unica | reverse complement strand
CTACTATCCCAGAGGTCCCGGGTTCGAATCCCGGCCAGCCCCACGGTCCTTCGCCTTTTCTACTTTCCCACTCACATAACTTTCCTTCTTTCTTCTTCCCTCTTTACATTCCTGATTCCTCCTGTCATAGCCTTCCTTAGCCCTTCCCCGCTCCACCAAAAAGCGCATGTCCTCGGTTGGTTGATGAGATTCAACTCGTTTCAGGAGGCATAACACTCCAGCGAGTTGTTTCTCGTTGCCTCGATGTCAAAGTCGTGACAGTAATGGTTGGAAGTAGGTGGACTAAAAATATCGCGGGTAGGTTGTGACAGTTCCTTTCTTCCCCGACTAGAGCTGCTGTTCGACAATGCACTCTATATGAATAAAATAGGCTGTCGACATAGTATAAAGGGCGTTTCCTGTGACTCTAGTCTTTCACATAAAAAAAAAAAAAAAAAAAAAAAAACCGAATCGAAAGAGAAGTTGTTACAGAAGCTTTTTACCGAGCTGGAGCTGAAAAATAAAACACCTTCACAACTTCTCCGAGAGATGTTGAACATTGCCCCCGAAGGCATGAATGAAGAAGTGATAAAGTCCTTGTGGTTACAGCGCATGCCGGTAAGTGTTAAATGTGTCCTTCCAGCTACTGAGGATTTGGAATTGAGCAAATTAGCTGAAATTGCTGATAAAATTCTCGAACACACCAACATGCTTGAGCCCCAGGTAGCAGCTGTAAGCGAATCTAACCCGAGTGTGAACGACAGACTGGACAAAATAGAACAACAGCTGCAGGTAGTGTTGAAGTCGATGAAGCAACTGACTACGGGGCCCCGTTCACGCAGTCGAACGAGGTTAACGACGCCTGTACGCGGCGAAAATTGCTACTACCACAACAAGTACGGAAGCAAAGCTACAAAATGGCGTGCACCGTGCAAATTTGTAGTGTTTACCAAGGGAAACTAATTCCTGTGGCCACCACGGAGACAAGCCGTCACGGTGATAACAATCCATGTCTCCAATCTGAAAATAGACTATTTATAAAAGAAATAAAATCTAACAAAAACTTTCTCATTGATTCAGGATTTTATTTCGATTATTCCCGTCAACTTTGTCAATGACAGCCTGAAACTAAGCAGCTTCAAATTATATGCAGCGAGCTCAACAATCATCGACACTTATGGTGTACATCGCATGGAGTTGAACCTAGGTTTGAGAAGTTCATATAAGTGGGTATTTATTATTGCCCAAACGCAGGTACCAATTATTGGAGCTGAATTTTTAACCAATTTTGGACTTCTTGTAGATTTGAAGAACCAGCGACTCGTGGATTGCACCACAGCGCTGTCCAGACAAGGAGAGTTGGGACCGACAACCATCTACGCAATTACAACCGTAGACAACAATTTTGAATATCAAAATATTTTAAATAATTACCGCAGCATCACTTTAGCAATGGTTAAACTTGCTCGGTCGACAAGTAAGGCACCTCCACACATGGCCGCACCCAGGAAAAAATTTCGGGGGGGGGGGGGGGGGTGAAAACACCGGGGGGTATGGGATGTATGGAATATCCCGTAGTAAGGCAGGGGTCCAGGAAAATTGACAAAATTTAAGTGTAAAATGACACTTTTTTAGGCCGAGTTTAACTCTTAATTAACCAGAGTTTAGAAGCAAAAAACTATGGTTTGACTCGAGAATTTTGACTAAAAAATTTATTTATTTATTTATTAATTCGCCAAACAAGGCTTAAACTAGGTATAATACTTAGATTAAAACATAGTGTACAGTCTTTTCAAATATAATAAAATATTACTATAACTACTGATAGCTACTAAAAACCTACTATTGTCAAGGGGGTTGTGTTAGTAGGGATCTGAGTACTTTTTTATAGGATGCCTTGTTGAGTGAAGCGGAGAAAGAGGAGCTATGGCTATTAAAAACCATGGTTGCACAAGAGCGACATCGAGCGAAGAAATCACCACCGCGCTCACATCAAAAATTGAGCGGAATCAATTCCGGAATCAGTAGGAATCCAATTTGATTCCGCTCATAAATTGATTCCTATCATATTCTGATCGGAATCAACTTTTGATCGGAATCATTGATATGAGCGGAATCAAATTCGATCGGAAATTCATTTGATTATTCAAAAAGATTTTAATAGGGAATAGGACTTAAGCTTAAGACCAAATCGTCTCCATATTTTAGACGACAATTTTGAGAAGCAATTAAACATCAAAAATAAAAATTAAAATATTTTGAAACATTTTACAACTTGCTTTTCATTACTTTGTATCATAATCTATATATTTTTCTATAATTAGTATAAATGTTTAAAAATTAAGAAGCTTGCTCATTTTTATTTAACTTCATAAATACAAAATAAACTAGTGGGATGTTGTGCCTAGAGACTAGCCACTAATTACGCTTTTTCATGGTATTCTTTCTGTTGAATAACACTTCAGACTGGATGACAATATACATATTAAGTGGAGATTGTGAAGATTCACGAAAACAATCCAACAACTACAACACATACAAATACAACTACATATAATATTGTTAAAAATTCGGCTTACCGCACCTTTTGTTAACCGACTTCAAAAAACGAGGTGGTTACTCAATTCGACGTGTAGGTATTTTGTAGTCCTGTTCACGCATAACTTTGTAACCCAATGACTTTTTTGCCTTTTTTTTGTTCATTTGAAGGGGGAGTTTCCCACGGTGGTCCCGTTAAATTTTTTCGAAATTCTGATAAAGGAGTTCGAAGTTATGCCCTGGACAGACATGTGATTTCGATATCATAATATTCCTAATATTATAATATTCGGATATGTCTGTCACCCCCATATCATAATATCAAAACGCAACAACATGATATTAACGTAATATCGAAACACAGCTGATTTTCATAATATTAACATGATATGAGTAATTTCTAGTGAGAGCAGCGCTATTTTTCGCTAGCGGAAATTATAAAAACTCAAACTTTTGCTCTTTTGAAATATCAAGTTACCTTCAAAATTTTTATATTTGTTTAGTTTTGTATAGTTACTATAGTAACTATTTATTAAAGTAGAATACGATTGTATTTCCAAGCAGTTTCGGGTTCTCCTTAGAAATTTAAATTCCAACTGTCAAAAATACAACTGCCACAGATATCATAATATTATGTCTGTCACTACTTAGTTTATTTTGATATCGTGATCTCAATATTATGATATCGAAATCACATGTCTGTCCAGGGCTTTAGGCATAAAAAACTGTTAAAATTAGTTTAACCTAAACATTTCATAGGCACCGAACAAATTACTTTATTGTTGTAAATCCGGCAGCAGGCCGATGGTGGAGCGGGTGGAGCGTCGGATCCTCGGTTCAGCGGCGTGTAGCGTTGGAGGTTCGAGCCTGGTCGGGCAGCATTTTTGTTTTCTTTTTCTCTTTTTCTTCTTTCTGAAATGATTTATTTGCATATTAGTCAACCACCGGTAGTATCTGCCATGGCGCAAGGGCTACGGAAAAGTCCTTCGTCTGTGGGGCTGCGGGTTCGGTTCTTCGGCTCGCGGTGCTTTTTTTCGTCATAATAATTTATTTTTTATAATTTCCTTCGGGGAATTTTGTTTCATTTTTTTTATGGCATATAGTGTAGTATAAACTGTTTGGATTGTACCAATAACTAATGGAGGCAATTATTTTCACTCGTCTTTTGCACTCAGCTAATTTATACAATTCGACTTGCGCCAGACAATTTAAAAAACTAAATCGTTGCGTATAAACCTAGCTTTACGATAAGTATAACACGCTGCCGTAGTATCGTTTAATCGACGACGCAGCGTACGTATTGCGAGAATGATTCTTCTTTTTAAATCCATTCTGAGAAGTATAACACGCCGCCGCGCCATTGAAAAAAATCGAATCAGCAGCTAAATAGTTTTTGCAGTAAAGTCTTTGCATATTTTCGGACAAATTTAAAAAAAAACTTATTTAATATGAAACAAAATTCTCTGGGGAAAATTAAAAGAAATTGCTTATCTACTATAATATACTCGTCATTATACGCATGTGTAAAATTTGCAGCTGATCGCTTATATGGAAGTGGGTCAAAATCAAGTTGCAAGATTTGTTTACACTGCACACACATACAAATCTAGGAAATATAAGCTTAATTGCCATTGATATCGGAGAAATCAAATGTAAACAATAAAATTTTTTGATTCTTCGCCCACGTCATAGTGTATTTCTTTATTTAATATACAATAGTTTATACTATACTACACTAGCCGTGTTTTTTTTAATGAACTATATAGTTCTTTCCCATACAAATCTGAAAACCCAGGTTTTATCGGGGTTTCTATCTAAGTTTTGGGAAATTTCTTAATTTTCTTATTGCATACGTTCGGGTGTTGGCATGTTGTTTCGGGGATTGGCATGTAGCATACTTTCGGGGGTAGGAAATACGTAATTTAAAAATAAAAACAACAGGAAAGTGATGAGAGCAAATTTATAACAAATAATTAATTTTTTAGAAGCAGATTTATTATTTTCTAGCGAGGAGTTCGTGTAACAGTGCAAAAAATAACACTTAACTTCCGTTTTATTTTGAAATTTTTAAACATCGAAGTAGGCGCTACATGAAATTTCCCTTGTCGTTTTAGCTTTTTTTTAATGAACTCGATGAAAGAACCCTATAGTTCATTAAAAAACACGGCTACTATATGCCATAAAAAAAATGAAACAAAATTCCCCGAAGGAAATTATAAAAAATAAATTATTATGACGAAAAAAAAAGCACCGCGAGCCGAAGAATCGAACCCGCAGCCCCACAGACGAAGGACTTTTCCGTAGCCCTTGCGCCATGGCAGACACTACCGGTGGTTGACTAATATGCTAATAAATCATTTCAGAAAGAAGAAAAAAAGAAAAAGAAAACAAAAATGCTGCCCGACCAGGCTCGAACCTTCAACGCTACACGCCGCTGAACCGAGGATCCGACGCTCTACCCACTCCACCATCGGCCTGCTGCCAGATTTACAACAATAAAGTAATTTGTTCGGTGTATGAAAGTTATCAAGAAAATGATATTTTTGCGCTTTTAATTAAGTAAATGTTTATGTTCTCCTGAGTCTCATTATTAAATAATATAATTTAGTGAGAAATAGAATCAAAACATGTTACACCGAAGTAAAAAAAAATTGTATTTCACCATTTTGCGGCCGAGGATTGAACTTGGTTCTCCTGGGATAGGACTACAGCGCCTTACCTCTAGGCTACCGATATATGGACTTTAGTAGAAATCTCTTTTTTGTTGTTAAATATACTTCTGGTTGAAATTTCCAGACCACTTTCTCAGTTTTTGGTCTTTTGACAAAGAGCTACATTTTGAGATATTTCCCAAGTCTGTAGCTGCAGTACTTTCAGAGATGAAAGTAGGCTTCAGACGGACAGACGGACAGACGGACAGAGCCTCTGTATAAGCTTTTTTTTTTGAAAAAGCTAAAACTACCCTGTTTGCTATTAACCAAGAAAATGAAAAAATATCGGCGGCGGCTAGTCGTAACTCGGCAAGTGTTATTTACTTAATCTTTTAGATGTGCAGCATAATACCTACATCTAAAATCTAAATTTACAATAAATTATCTGAACTCAAACTCAAAAAGTCTTTATTCAAAATTTACATAGACAGTTACTTGCGGAGCTTATATGTTAATGGTTTCACTAGGCCTAAGGCCAACTGTTGTTCCTGAGACTTAGCTTATTGGGTGGTTACACATTGTAAGGTTAATTTACTAAACTAGACTTATGTGCTATATATCTATACAAGTGAATAACTTTTGTATAGTTCCCATCTAGATATAAGATCACAGAGAGGGAAGGAAACTGTTACCTAAACACACTTAAGGGTTTGTGCATGTCAGTCCCGGGTGTTGGATAGGTAGCAGTGCATCCATATAGAGAGCGAGAGGTCACACCACCCTAGCCAGGTTCATGCTCACCTTCTCAGTGCAGCGTGCGACCCGCACTCTATACTTCAGTTACATTTGATAGCGTGTGTATACCAGGCATGTGGTACAATGTTGTTGATGTTACTTAGAGTTAGTTGTCATTAGTATGGCGTTTGGCAATGATGATTAAGAATAAGGAGGTATTTATTGAATAATTGGTAAAGAAGTGGCTCAAAGGTGTTAGCCCCTGTGGTGACTGGAGTCTCTGCCATTATAGAAGTCGGGGATACTGCCGTTATTAGTCCTATTGTCAGTAATTATGTCGAATGCAGATAAATAATAGTTGCTAAGGTTATGGATGGAGGCGTTCCAGCATTGGCTGACCAGCTCATTGGGGTGATCTGAACACTTGAGCGCCCTGTGGGTCCAGAGTGATAGTAAGTACTCCAAAATAGGAGCAACTTGGGCGTCGTTATATAATTCAGTATTGGAAAAGTATCTGTTACGCGTCTTATACTTCAATGAACAGCAGTGCCTGAGAATCTTTCTCTCTATTATTTCTAATTTCTTTGCCCAGGTTGTGGACACTGGGAACCAACAGGAGAAGCCGTAAGCAATTATTGGTCGAATTATTTGTTTGTAAAGAAGGAGTTTTGACTTTTTATTAAGCTTGCTTGTGCGTTTGAAGAGCGGATAATAGAGGCCAGAAACTTTTTTAACTTTAGAGATAATTTTCTTTATATGCTCGTTGAACTTCCACAGGTGGTTAATCTGTAATCCTAGATACTTCATCGAGTTCACTTGAGGGATCAATTTGTTATTAAGGCTAATGTTTAGATTTTTACATTCCTTAACAATTCTGTAGCTACATTTGCCACTTGCGTTTCTTACAGCCAATACTTTCGATTTATCCTCATTGATTGTGAGCCCCCAGGTACTATAGTATTTGTTAATCTTGTCTAAGTGTTTTTTGAGGTGCAAGACACTACTCTTAGGAGACCCACCCGTTGAAAAGATTATTGTGTCATCTGCGTATAGTAATGCTTTTGAAGGGGAATACTCAATTGTATGTGGGAAGTCTGAGAGAAAAAGATTAAATAGTTTTGGACCGATGATGGAACCCTGTGGTACACCTGCCTGAATCGGCGCTTCCGAGGAGGTCACCCCATTGTAATGTATATGAAATCTTCGATCCTGGAGGAAACTGAGTACAATTTTGAGGATAGTAGGGCTGAAGTTTAGGTTATGAAGTTTGAAGATGAGTCCGTGATACCATAGCGAGTCAAATGCTCGTTTCATGTCCAGAGAGCAAACAACGGTGGCTTTTTTTTGTCTTAGCCCATTAATGATATCCTGTTGCAGAACTAGTAGCGCATGTTCCGTGGAATGCTCATTCCGGAAGCCAAATTGGTAGTTCGGAATTATTTTGTTGATGTGAGTATGGAGATCGAGTTCCGAGGCGATGACTCTTTCTAGAAGCTTACCTAAGTTTGAGAGTGATGAAATTGGACGAAAGTCCAATTGTGTCGTTGTTGTTTTTAGGTATCGGGGAAATCCTGGCGCTCTTCCAGGCATTAGGGAAGTATCCGTTATTTAAACAATTGTTGATAATACAAGTGAGAAAAAGTATTGCTGAATGTGGTAGTTTTTTGATAATGAAGTTTGGAATATTATCAGGCCCCGCAGATTTCTTTCCGTTGATAGAGGATATAATCTCTGTTAATTTTTCAGGGGAGACGAGCGGTTGCGGCAAGGGCCCTATTGAGAGGTTACTGTCGTTGAAGGAAAGAGGACGAGGTAGGGTGTTCAATGTAGCCTGAATAGAAGTGACGGTATTTTTTACGAGTTCTGTATGTTCTTGGTGGTAGCAGGGATCTCTGGACTTGTATACACCCCTATAATGAGAAGCAAATGCCTCCACAATTTCGTCAGCGGTGTTTACATTGTTGTTATCAACGCGTAGTTCGATAATTGGGCTCCTACGATTAATGCCTGTGAGGGAATTTAGCTCTTTGAATAAAGTTGGGCCAGGTTTCAAGGAGGAGAGTTTTTTTTGAAATCTAGAGTTAATGAAATGAGTTACTTGGGCTTCCACTATACGAGACAGGAGCATGAGTCTGTTATTTAATTCGAGTGTTCGGGCGTTATGGTTGAATAGGTTTCTTGCCAGCATTCTCTTCAGGTTACTGCGAAGTCTCTTCCTAATTAAGAATAATCTTCGAGTTAAGGGGGGGAGTTTATCTAAGAATCTAGAGGAAGAGACCAGAGGTACGTGTTTATTAAAGCATTTGTTAATTCTGTCTGTGTATATATCAATATGATAGTCGATTTCCTGGTTCGTTAAGTTTTGGTTAAATGGGGGCAGATGGTTGGAGAGTTCGAGGTCAATGTCTCGCCCGAGTTCGGAATTATTTAGTAGTCTATAGTTTCTGAACTTAGCAGGGAAGCATGTGAGAGGATTGCCGGTTTTGAAAGCTAATTCGAGAGACACTAAGTAATGGTCGGAGAAAGAAGGAAGGGTTGTGCAGTTATCAACAAAGGCAGCCCCAAGTAGTTGATGGGAGACTAGATAGAGGTCAATACAGCTGGCAGACCTTGGAAATGTGGGTCCAGGGAGACTGACAATTTCAAAGAAATTCCTATCAGGATTATTGAGGGTCCAGTTTCTTAGCTGTCTCCCATTTCTGTTAATTGACCCAGTCCAATCTGGGTGCTTGGAGTTCAGATCAGTGATGCCAGATAAAATTTCATAAAATACCTACAGGGATGAACAAAAATACCTATTTTTCCCCACGGTTATATAAATTCGAGATTTTGGCGTAACTTTAGATTAAATTGATTTAATTTTGCTGCTATAAGCCTGGTGTTTGACATTTCTTTACACAATTACTACGATTCATTACAGCCGGACTGAGGACTTGAATTAAACCTGAACTGACAGTTTAATGCTCTTGATTCGATGTCGATCTGAGGTTACATGACTTTCAAGTCTACTTGAAGCCGGCCTCAAGAATGCATGCAATCATAGTAAATGTTGCAGTTATGTGACTCTTTTATTTTTATACTACAGATGTCAGGAGTGTTATACAAAAAACCCTTAGCTGAAATCTTTATGTTACATTACGTCACTAACTGTACGCAATGTGTAGATGTAACGAACATAAACTATATATTGAATATAAAGCAAAAAAATCTTCTGTAGAAATTGTTATCAGAAAGTACCTACATTTTTAAGAATATTAAAAATCTGTCCTTTTCTACCTACGCTCAACTTTTGTAACAGAATTCCCCTACATGTAGGTACTTTTCCCTACATCTGGCATCACTGGTTCAGATCGCCACCAATAAGCAGTCCGTCGTAACGGCAGTCTTGTTCAAGACTGTACAGGTCATCAAGAAGGCGGTACATTTTCGTCGCACCGTGTTCAGGCGGAATGTAAAGAGAGATGAAGAGGAATTTCGATTGTACATTGTGATTATCGATAAAGATCAATTCGACAGCAACGTTCGAGACATTTAAGTTTAAGGAAATTTGTTTAGATGAGAGGTTGTTTTTACATAAAATGGCGGTGCCTTGGAAATGGTTATTCCGGAAAACCTTGTAACCTTTAAAGGAAATGTTATGTTTGACCTGCAGATGTGTCTCTTGAATTAAGATGATATCAAAATTATTCTTCGCAAGCATGTCCTGAAGGGACCATCTTCTTGCGACAGCCACCAGCGAGCCAACGTTAAGGGAAGCAACATTGAGAACTTTAGCGATTTTTGCAGAGATCAAAACAAAAGCCTAAATATAAGGCTGCTCTTTCAGTCCCCTCACTGGCGCTATAGTAATTTGGCAAAAAATGATTAATTTTGGTAATAAGTTGGCCAAAGGTTAGCCCGAAGTGTTTTTGCGATTGGTTCAAAAAATCATTAAAACTATTGTTAGGTGACCCGTAAGTTTCACTATTGCTGTATTTGTTGGTAAAACTTTGCTGCCCTATTTTGAGACAGTCGGCATAGGTAAAGCCCGGCGGTGTGGGTTTATTCATATAGAGGTTTTGAGAATTATCGAATCCAGGGCTCGGCTTGGGACTTCTTTTCCGATTTTCGAGATTTTTAATGTACTGTGGGCAACCACGGAAGCTAGCGGGGTGACCTGTTTTTTTACAGTTACTACAATAAGGTAATTCATCAGTACTCTTGGCACAGCCCCTGGGTAGATGGGTTTCGCTACATTTTACGCAGGTGTTGGGGTGATTACAGTTTATAGCCGAGTGGCCGAATTTTTGGCAGTTGCGGCACTGTAATACACCTTGCCGCTTTACTTTTTCCCAGGTGATTTTATGATTTAGTAGGTATGTAATTGAGCGAAGTTCTTCAATATTTTGTTCTGGTGGGAGTTGTACCAGAAAGAAGTCGTGAACATAGTTATTTTTAATAGAATGGGGGGTAGTGAAAGGTTTAATCGTGTTTATTTTGATGTTTGGGAAATTGGATTTCAAACTGTCTTGAATCTCGTCTGGAGAATACCAGGCCGAGAGCCCTTTAAGCAGGACTGAAAGAGGTTTTATGGAGGACGGGGTAAAGGTGTGCGAAGGAACCTCACCTTTTTTTAGCATTTGAAATATATCTCTATGTTGGTCAATAGAGCGCACTAACAATTTGTAGCCATTTTTGGTTTTAATTATCCTGTGACCGGAATTAGGGAACAGAGCATTAATTCTTTTATTTATACCCGCAATATCTGCGTCGTAAATAAAAATAGGCGGAAGGAACCCTTTAACATCTTGAGCACGAGCACTAGCACCACTAGCAGCACCACCTCTCGAGTCACTATTGTTAAAATTATTATTATTATGATTTCCAATGTTAGGATTCTTATTATTATCATCATTGTAATTATCATTGCTATTTAAATTGGTTAGGTAACGATCCTCGCTGTCGCCGAGTAGTTGAAATCTGTTCTGACTTAAATTAGGTTTCTTACAGCTAATGTTAGTTGAAGCAAGTCCCTCTGGCAGTTCCCTCCTTTTTCTTTTGAGTTTGAAAACGTTCCAGTCCTCAGTGCTGACGGCATTTGTTTCAGCGATTATGCCTTCCATACAATTACCAGCGTTAGTCATCCCGTTAGCATTTGGGACAATTGATCTTGAGTTCTCCTGTACTGGAATGTTTGATGCGTACACTCCGGTGGCGTTATTACCTTGAGACCTCCTCTTGTCTCCCTTTAAGACTTCCGCGACATTCTTTTGAAATGTTAATAAATCTCCTGTTGGATTATTAGATGAAGTTTCCCCATGTGGTTTTTCGTTGGAGTTCACAACTTTCCGCAAGTTTCCACTGTTCCCATCCATGGGATAAGGGCTTACGCGCACTGCGTGGCCACGTGATATTTCACCGTTTTTCACTTCTATTTTATTTAAGTTTAAATAAAAGGAAATGATAAGAAATAAACAATTTAATTGATGACGAGATAATAACAAAACAACGAAAAGTGAATATTTAACTTCCGCACTTCTTAACAGAGATGTTATCGGCTTGAAGCTACGAGCAGAACCTAAATTATCTGAACATTCAACACACATTCAGTCGAAGCATAATAGAAAAGGCATAGAAGCTTAATGCTTGATGTTCAGTGAGCGGAATCAAATCCGATAGGAATCAGCAATGTATATGTATCCAATTTGATTCCGCTCATAAAGTGAATGCTATCATATTCTGATCGGAATCAACTTCTGATCGGAATCAAATTTTGAGCGGAATCAGTGATGTGAGCGGAAATCACATATTTTGCAACCATGTTAAAAACCATACAGCATCTGTTGACGGGCTCGTTCCTTGCGTAATCGGTGCGGTGTGGATATTCCCTAAGTAGTTTAGTGTGTTGTGTATGTCGAACTACATCATTGAATTTGATTCTGTCCGACAGAAACTGCACTTTAAGCTTTCCATTTAGGACGTCAAAGGCAACGCAAGATATGAGCAGTTTTCTCCTGCTAGACAACGGGATGAGATCAAGCACTTTGAGCCTGTCCAAGTAGTGCGGCAGGGTTTGGTAGTCATGGGGGTTGTGTAAATGTCTCAGGGCGAAAAGAAGAAATCTCCTTTGGATGGATTCGATCCTCCTACTGCTCACTTGGAATATAGGATCCCAGATAGGACACGCATATTCCATGATAGGGCGGACTAAAGAACAGAAGAGTGTTTTTGGGACCCCAAATTCTTTGGCTCTCCTCTTAATGAAACCAAGAAGTTTGTTGGCTCTGGCAGTTATATTATTGTAGTGCAGGTTGAAATTGAGTTTTTTGTCTAGGACGACGCCTAGATCTACGATATGGTCAACCTGATTCAACATTATGCCATTGAGATAATAGTTATGGTTCTGTGTCTTTTTTAAGCGGGAGAAGGTAATTGCATGACATTTGCTGGTGTTAAATTGCAGTTTGCTCATGGTGCACCAGTTGTGTAGGGCATTGAGCTTTGTCTGCAAGAAGGAAGCATCAGTTTGGGTCTCAATGACACTATAAATTTTGAGATCATCCGCGTAAAAGAGATGTGGAATATTTGTTAATTTATCGGAAAGATCGGAGATGAAAATGAAGAGTAGGGGACCGAGATGACTACCCTGAGGAACGCCAGAGGTTACTTCGATCTCATTAGATAGAAATCCAAGATTCCAAATCTGATAACCTGTGTTCTTCCGTTCAGATATGATTTTAACCATTTCAGGGAAGAACCTGATATACCAAACTTTAATAGTTTTGCGATTAGGATGGCGTGGTCCACTCGATCGAAGGCCTTGATGAAATCAGTGTACACAGCATCCAATTGATGGCCGCTCTCCATACCGCATAGCAATTCGGAAATAAGGGCCATAAGGTTAGAAGTTGTTGAACGTCCTTTCCGAAACCCATGTTGTTGTTCGTTTAGGTATGGATCGATAAGAGGAGCAATCCTGTCATAAACAAGTTTTTCAAAAAGCTTAGGAATTGATGATAAAATGGCAATGCCCCTATAGTTGTCTACCGAGTGCTTGTCACCGGATTTATAGATTGGCGTTAGGTAGGATTTCTTCCACAGCTTGGGAAACTTTCCTAACGATAAAGATTTGTTGAAGATGAGATAAAGAGGAAATGCGATATGTTGTGAGCAGCACTGCAGGAAAATAGGAGGGAGATTCTCGGGACCATTACCTTTTTTGATATCAAGATTGTTCAGACCCGCCATGATCTCATCAACAGAAAGAGATATACCATTTATAAGGGAAGTGTGAGTGTGCGAGTCCGTTACATCGTGTGCTGCGCTGGACAAGGGGCTATAAATTTCAGCAAACCTATCAGCAAACATGCTACAAATTACTTGGGGCACGAGGTGTGGGCTCTACCATTCGTCATTGTTGTTGGGTAGCCTGAAGTCTTCCGTTTAATGTTAACGTAATCAAAGAATTTTTTAGGATCACTTATGATACTATTACCAACAGAATTAATATGTGCAGAGTAGGCCTCGCGACACCTGTTGGCCAGGCCAGTTGCCAGTTCAATTCATAAACACCATTAATTAATTAAATTATGACTTTACTTACAGATAGCAAAATATCAAGAAAATATCATTCTCTTTAATTCAGGAAAACTTGTGTTTGAAAATACTTATTTCTGGAAAATTTCGGGGGGGGGGGGGTTTCATCCCCTCTAACCCCCACCCCCGGGTACGGCCTTGCCACCACATAAAATTTTTACAACTGGACGACCATTAGCAGAACGGCCACGTCGACTATCTGGAGAGAAACTTCAAACGGCCAAAAATGAAATTGAATCATTGTTAGATGGTGGAGTTATTCAACCATCAAGCAGCTCGTGGTCAAGCCCAATTCATATGGTTCCGAAGAAAACCGGTGGTTGGAGGCTTTGCGGGGATTACAGAAAACTGAATGCCCAAACGATTCCAGACCGTTACCCCATAGCCTACATCACTGACTTCAATGAGAGACTATATGGTAACGAAATTTTTCCAACAATTGATTTAGTTCGTGCTTACTACCAAATTAAAACAAATTAAATTAACAACAGTGCCAAATATCTGGGAGTAATCCTGGACAAGAAACTCCTCTGGCATGAAAACACAGAAGAGCGCATTAAGAAAGCAAACATCGCGCTTTTCGCCTGCAAAAAATCCATTGGTAAGAAATGGGGCTTCTCCCCTTACATTGTGCGATGGATCTACACAGCGATCGTCCGCCCAATTCTCCTTTACGGGGTTTTAGTGTGGTGGCCAACTTTGAGTAAATCCACCGTGTTAAACAAATTACAGAGAGTACAAAGATGTGCGGAGTTATGCATAACAGGAGCACTTCGCTCCACTCCTACAGCGGCCTTAAATGTTATGTTATACCTCCCTCCTTTAAATCTCGTGGCAAGGGAAAGCGCAACCATCGCAGCCCTTAGAATAAAAGAATCCGGTTTCTGGACTGGAATCAGGGGAGAGCACACGAAGGTACTGAACTCAGTTACTATCCCCACAAAAACCGACTTCTGCATTCCCGAAATTACCTTCACGAGGAACTACGGAGTCCACATCCCTTCACGTCGTGAATGGATAAATAGACCACATAGGTTTCAGGATGCCATAAACGTTTTTACTGATGGCTCTAAGCTCGAGGGTCGAGTGGGAGGAGGAGTATTTTCCCCAGAACTTGGGATTGAAATCTCCTTCCGACTTCCCGATCACTGCAGTGTATATCAAGCGGAGATTCTAGCCATACAAGAAGCTGTTCTGCAAATTAACCAGCAAGGCGATGGAAACCGGACTGTCTACATCTTCTCAGATAGTCAGGCAGCTCTGAAAGCCCTGCGCTCCTGCACAAACAGCTCTAGAACTACCTCTGAATGTCGCAGATCTCTTAACGAGATGGCTCAGCAGTTCAGGACCCTCCTCGTTTGGGTGCCCGGTCACCGAAAAATAGAGGGAAAATGTAAAGCTGACGAACTGGATAGGAGAGGCACGACCGCTACTCTCCTTTCAGAAAAGGAAAGAGTTGGTATGCCTTGGGCCTCCTTTAAACTCCGATGCAAGCAACATACAATCACACAAGCGAAAAAGCATTGGAGGGATCTTAATAAATGCACTTTGGCCAAATTAACCTGGCCCTCCTATGATCTCAGGCGAACTACCTTATTACTGAGCCTTGGGAGACAAGAACTCTCAGTTATAGTGGGAGTCTTAACCGGACACTGTCTGATAGGGACGCATGCGACCCGTTTAGGTCTTGAGACCCACGACTTCTGCAGAAGCTGTAAGAACATTGACGAGGCGGAAAGTGTACTACACCTCCTATGTCACTGCCCGGCCCTAAGCAGGATAAGGCTAACCACATTTGGTAAACCCTTTCTAAGCAACCTTGCGGAAATCTCGAAGTTTGGGATCCCGCAACTTAGAAGATTCATTACTTCCTCGAGATGGTTTAACGAAGAAACGACATTTTAACATCAAGTTTAAAGTGGGATCACTATGGTATCACAATGGGCCTATCCCTTCTGGCCTAAGTGTGTGGGCTTGAACCAAAGCTCAGCCATATCTAACCTAACCTAACCTAACCTACTACCAAATACCAATGGCCGAAGAACATATCCCAAAGACGGCAATTAGTACACCGTTTGGGTTATTTGAATTTGTAGTTATGCCCTTCGGTTTAAGGAACGCAACACAGTCCTTTCAACGCTACATGGATAGCATTTTTCGCGATCTGGACTATGTTTGCTGTTACATCGATGACATCCTGGTCATGTCCGCTGATGCAGTTGAATATGGTCAACACCTGGAAGAAGTTTTCAAGCGACTTCACGATGCAAACTTGCATATCAACCTAAATAAGTGCATCTTCGGAGCAAGCGAAGTGACCTACTTGGGTTACGTCATAAACAAGGACGGCTGTAAACCACCTGCAGAGCGTATCTCGGCGATAAAGAATTACCCTAAGCCGCAAACCGTTGCAGAGCATCGTCGATTCCTAGGCGTTCTAAATTACTTCCGAAGATGTATACCACATGCAGCTCCGTTACAAGCCCCACTTAACGAACTACTCAAGAACTCAAAAAAGAATGATAAACGTCCCGTAGTTTGGTCAGACGAAATTGAAGAAGCCTTCGAAGCTTGTAGGATGAGCCTCTGCGATGCAGTCCAACTGGCACATCTGGGTCAGAACAAACCACTCGCACTCACAACCGATGCGTCAGATACAGCAATTGGTGGTGTACTTGAACAACAAGATAAAGGAGAATGGAGACCACTTGGTTATTTCTCACGGAAGATGAGCCCAACAGAGCAAAGATATTCTACGTATGATAGAGAGCTTCTGGCTGTTTTCGCTTCAATAAAATTTTTTCGACATATACTCGAAGCCCGAAATTTCGTGATTAGAACCGACTATTTACCATTAACGCACGCATTCGCGCAGAAACCAGAGAAAGCCTCACCTCGTCAATTGCGACAATTAGATTGGATCTCACAATTTTCCACAGATATTGTTTATATTCCAGGTAAGAACAACACGGTAGCTGACGCACTATCACGTATAAGCATGATCACTACGCCGACAGTGGTGGAACCGGAAGAACTACAAACCGAACAACAGAGAGACGAAGAGTTGAAGGAATTGTTAAAGGGATCAACCTCATTGAAACTTCAAAAATTATCGTTCAAGGAAGACTGTTCAGTTTACTGTGATACAGAAACTGGAACGATACGCCCATATGTTCCTCAATCTTTAAGGTATCGTATATTTAGCTCCATACATGGATTATCACACCCAAACGGAAAAGCTACTTCAAAACAAATAAGGCAAAAGTACGTTTGGCCACAGATGAGGAGTGATGTAATAGAATGGTCACGCAGATGCATTTCTTGCCAAAAGGCAAAGATACAACGACACCAAAAAATGCCATAACGCCATTTGAATTACCTGACCATCGATTCGACCACGTCCATGGACATTGTGATTTTATCACTAATCCAGGGATTTCGTTACTGTTTAACTATAATCGACCGTTTCTCGAGATGGCCTGCCGCTTAAGGACATAACCGCAGATACGATTGCAACCGCATTTTATTCAAATTGGGTCGCAAGATTTGGAAAACCAAAAACTATCACTACAGATCAAGGGACACAATTTGAGTCAGAGCTATTTAAAGCTCTCACTAATATGCTTGGATCTAGAAGAATTCGCACTTCACCATACCACCCTGCATCGAATGGACTTGGCACCGTCCATGAAGGTGGCACCGTTCATTTAAATCCGCTTTGATGTGTCACTCAGGGATTTTGTGGCTGGACCTCCTGCCCACGGTATTTTTAGGACTTCGGACATGTTATAAGGAAGACATAAATGCTACGGCTGCCGAATTCTTATTTGGATCACCACTTAGAGTTCCAGGAGAATTTTTCACTGATATAGACACCTGCATTGATCCGCAGATATTCATTGAAAAGTTCAGAGAACATATGCGAGCAATCAAATCACTACCAACAGCAAATCACAACAATCGTCGCTTGTTCAAACATAAACATTTAGAAGATTGTACCCATGTTTTCCTGAGAACCGATGCTGTAAAGAAACCATTAGAACCACCATATTCCGGACCCTACAAGGTATTAAAAAGAATTAATGACAATAATTTTATAATTAAGATAGGAGAAAAAGAAACCACAGTCTCAACCGAGAGATTAAAGCCAGCTTATACCGCCATCGAGGATAGCCCAGGACCTTCAACGGACAGCTCATCACGAGAGAAGACACATACCACAATCGACCAACAAAACCCGTGGTTATCCAGCTCCAATGGAGATGCAGGAAAATTGAAGACATACATATATCAACAAAAGAAAATCAGTCTCCTTTCAAGAGCCGCCTACGACCTGTTTATTAAGAAGGGGGTAGCTGTGGCAGTCTTTCCCAGCCTCTATTGGAAAATGTCCGAAACATCCGTAACTTGACCGGATTAGTAGTAGAAACAATTACTTGTTGCTACGACGTTTTACTACTATTTTTCTTTAGCTCATTCAATCGAGGCTGCGCTGCGAATGAATTCGATAATTCGATCGATCAAGAAAATAAATGAATTGACAGATAAAGAATAAAAATATAAATTAGAAAAAAAAGATTAACATTGAAATAATCAACGTACTTTTATTTTAATTTAGCTCGCCTATGTATGTGACACGGAGTAACAACCAGACAGCGACAAAACTCGAGGCTCAGCACCATCTATCGGGGAAATTTTGTACTACATGCACAACAGACACATGGCCAATGATATTACGACTCGCGCGCATAGATTTTGAAGTTCCCAGGTAATTGGCACCCTGTGCAGAACTTCTCCATGGCGACTTTAACATTTGTTCCCCAAAAATAGTTCTAAAAAAGGTCATCAATTTTGCAAAATTGTTTCCACTGACCTGCCCGAAAATTCACAATAAAAACATTTCGGCTTGAAACGAACATTGGCAACATTATAAAACGACACTCCTGAAAAGGGCAGTTGCTGCTTCCCGTTTTCGTGTTTCGTCGTTTCATGTCACCCGCACTGGCAATACAACAATATTCATATTATATTAACGCAAGGTTAACAATTCACTGTAACGATTCTTTATAAAAGACTTCTAAACAACGCACAGTGGGCTAGATTAGGCAAAAAGTGGACAAAAATATAATGCGTTGTCTTATACATTCGAAATTTTGGCTACATGGGTGTTTCACATCGCTGATCACAAATCCGTTATTAAAACTATCAAAAACAAAATGGCGGATCCAATATGGTGGACGGATTTTACAAAGACTCGCATATTCTGAGAACAAAAGAATTGTAAAAAGCAAATGGTTTATTTTTAATATTTTTTATTTTTATTTTTAATTAAAATTAATTACTTTAAAATAATCATACATACATTTATAAACTTTACGTATATATGTACATTAAATATAATTTCTTAATCGGAGCCTTCGTCGCTACTAGCGGACTCAGATGGTACGATTGCTTTATTTAAGTCCCTGCTAGTCTCTGTGTCGGATGTATGAAGCAACCTCAAAGCTTCGCCAGACAAACTGTTATTACATTTAGGGTATTTCCGGCACATGCTCCAAATTTAAGGGTCGGATGTGACGAAAAGACGATTGAATACATCCTCCATATTTCCTTGTCTAGAAGTTTTTCTACCAAAATGCTCACGATATTTTTTAAAATCTTTGTTACGCGCCTCCTGGGCGTCTTCAGACTTTTCACCAAGCATTAATTAAATGTAATAAATTAAATTTTCATACATTTTTCCGAAAATTTCACATGGTAACACTACGTACGAGTTTTAACGTTTTTTCACGAATGCACTCACGGTAGCGATTCACGCCGTACAAAATATGAATTGGCAAGTTTTGGCACCCAAATCTTTCGAATTCTCATTATATAAAGAATTTCCTACAAAATCGCGTTAAAACTATGCCGGGCGGTAGTGGGCAATAAACTATTTTTACAAATTAAGGCTAATTATTTAAAAAAAAAAAAAAAAAAAAATTTCGTGGTTATTGATCATTCTCTTACATTAACATGTATTATTATTTAATAACGGTAAAACACATAAAAATTTTCTACATACCTTCAGGATCACTCTTGATTGAACTTAATTAATATTACACACTCAGATATAAAGTTATTGGGATTTAACGTAGGAAGTATTTTTCGCGGTGAAGACACGCAAATGCAGATATGTCCAAAGTATCTAACTTCGGAATGCCTCAGATCCGCAGGCTTTAAAGCTACCCGCCCCATATTTCGGAAAAACGTCCAGGGGATCCCCTTCTATAAAATAATTCCTATAAAAAGGCATTTAAAAAATTTTTTTTTTTTGGATTTTTGTCCACTTTTTTTAGAATCTAGCCCACTGTGGCAACGTCTACAACGTTTGTGTCATTAGCAAGTTGAGTCGACTTAGTTGAGTTGATATTTTTTAAATCGTCATACATAAATGTCGCTCATCACAATTTTCGTGTCTATTACGAGCTTTCAAAGAGCAGCCTGCAGCTCAATGTCATGATCATCATTAATCATTAAGCACTTTGATTGCGCTCGAATATTTTGTTTTAAATGACGTTTTTCAATCAGTCCCTAAATGAGTGACCATTTTAGACGTGCATTAATTTCACGGCCCGCGTATTTGTCGGGACAACTGGCAACGTTTGCCCGAAATCTATGCCATTAAAAAAGTTACTACCTAAAATAATTGGGTTTTACTTCTGAAATTTTACACTGCGCCGTTAACGGCTTCAATAGATACATTATTGTTCCATCGGTATCTTAAACATAGTATGAGCTGTTTTTCCCTATGTGAGTAAGGTTGCCGCAATCTCTGCTAAAGACCCTGCTACGGTAACTTTTTTATGTGCACGTATTTTGAGTAACATGAGATTAATTAAGAAAGTCATGACAGTGCCTCTTGGTGGTCGATGTAGAAAAACGTGGCACTCTTTACCTATATTATTGTTTTATTAACACCGGAACTTTTGGCCAGCGCCCCAAGCTATTTTACATTTCGAAAGGTAGGCCCTTTCCATTTACTGGCTGGCGTAATTAAAACTTTACATTTAAAATTATTTTTTACTTTTTAGTTTATTTTAAACTAAAAGCTTTTTGTTTATTATATGTCTTCCGAGATTTTGTGGTGACCGCCATATTATATTTAAAATAACGTCACACAGCTGACTGTAGTATACTCGTCATACGCCCGTCTCTAGCAAGATATTTTTTTATCGAGTGAAAAAGAAGACCCTTCAAACGATCAGAAAGACTACGTCCCTCCCAGCGGGAAATATGACAATCGCTTACGACGAAAGTGGAAAATAAGCGCTTACATATCACTGCGAATGTAATGTATTTGTAAGCAAACGTTGTTTTGAACTGTTCGTGGAATTTCTCTCTTTACGATTATACGAACAAGAATAGCAAAAGTTGGTCTATAATCGAAAACCAACTTCTTTTTGGATGCTCAAATAAAAAATGCGAAAGCTTTTTACAAACAGAAAAGCTTAATGAACGAAAAGAATGTAAACTGCTTCTCTCTGCCTTCTTTCTAAGCGCTTAATAAGCTTTTCTTTCGCAGCGGTATTGAAGTGCTTACGTCTGCGGACATGCTATGTTAAAAAGAAGGGAACACTCTTACAAACAGTAAGCGCATACAGCTTCTAAGTAAGCGCTTTTTTTTCTCTTACAGAGCGCTTCATTTCCCGCTGGGTATTATTACAATTAAAAAATATCCTTCATACCCTGAGCGACGAGAGTCAAAAAGTGGAGGTCATTTTTAAAAGAATCAAAGTTTCAGGAGAGGTAGTATTTGCAAGGCCAATAATTAATATCCACGTCTCCCCTCCGAAGCCTTATTCTACTGTCGGATTACATTGAAAAACTGATACGATAGTCGGAAAAAAATATATTCCTGATAGAGTATAAACTTTTTTTATCATTGCAATTACAGATCTGAAAGAGCTCTATTTAAATTTCCATTGTTCCCTAAGTGAAAGGTTCCCTATGTTACGATTAAGATATTGTGATGATTTATGCGCCATCTGTTCGTTAAAAAGCTGAATCAACGATTGTCGTTAACGACTATGGTTGTAGTCTGAACTAATGATTTATGTACTAAACTAAAATTGGAACGAACGATAATTGAAGACAAGTTCAAGCTTCTTGCCGAAAAGGAAAGAACATATTCGCCTCTGTCAAGAACTTCTTCTCAGTCTTTTTTGTATGGCCATAATACTTTTTCAAAAATTATATTTTTGATTTGGAGCAAATACTGCCTACTAATACTTTGGAGTAGATACTGCTATCACAACTTGTAAACTCAGACTGCTTCACAGTACTAACCTCTCCACCGTTCAAAATTGAATCTGGAGTTCCCCGAGGCTCCATTTTAGGCCCCAAGCTTTTCAATATATTTATACATGACTTCCCCAACATAATTCCCCTTCTTAACACAACTTGCATATAATACGCTGATGATACACTTGTTTGTAATACAAGTCTCACCTATTATTAGAAGAACTCCAAACACACGTCAACAAAATAATAGAAATCCTAGATAAATGGAACGTAGAAATTAATCAGGGAAAAGTTTAATAACAATCTTCAGGAATCTCTCAGGTAAAGGACATAGAAACGTGCAACGGTAATCAAAACTCTGGAAAATAATCTTTAATGGTCACACAATTATTTTATGAAGTACCTCGGAGTCCAAATGCATCACAGAATCATGTGGAACCCTCACTTAAGACTCAAACTGATAAACGCCCGTATAATAGGAACTAGCCTAAAGCCGTTATTGAAATCTAGGACGCAGCAACAGAAACTAAAAACTTGCGCTATAAGACAATAGCACGACCAGTACTAATCTAAGCCTTCCCAATATCTTGTAACGAACCATGTTTCGTTACAAAGAATTTCACTCCACGAACATAAAAAAAAATATATTTACTCAGTAGGCGGGGAAATTCCCTTAAGCAAGATTTAGGAAAATAAAATATTCACCCAGCAGGCTGGGCGATATCCTTTGACATTTCACTTCGGTATAAAATAAACTGCTCCACCAAGCTAAACTTCAGTCGCTAACCAGGCTCGTTCCGGAGAGGTCACCCTCTCCGGTCCTAGACCGTGTCGAGGTGTACGATCCGGCACGGTCACACACTACCCGAGGAATGTTTCCGAGGTCTTGTCGAGGTGTACGACCCGACAATGTGCCGAGGTAGCGATTCCTAGACCGTGTCGAGGTGTACGATCCGGCACGGTCAGACATACACACCCTACACATAACACACACACTACGCACAATACACACTACCCGAGGAATGTTTCCGAGGCCCTGTCGAGGTGTACGATCCGACAATGTGCCGAGGTAGCGATTCCTAGACCGTGTCGAGGTGTACGATCCGGCACGGTCACACACTACCCGAGGAATGTTTCCGAGGTCTTGTCGAGGTGTACGACCCGACAATGTGCCGAGGTAGCGATTCCTAGACCGTGTCGAGGTGTACGATCCGGCACGGTCAGACATACACACCCTACACATAACACACACACTACGCACAATACACACTACCCGAGGAATGTTTCCGAGGCCCTGTCGAGGTGTACGATCCGACAATGTGCCGAGGTAGCGATTCCTAGACCGTGTCGAGGTGTACGATCCGGCACGGTCAGACATACACACAACACACACACACACTACCCGAGGAATGTTTCCGAGGCCTTGTCGAGGTGTACGATCCGACAATGTGCCGAAGTAGCGATTCCTAAACCGTGTCGAGGTGTACGATCCGGCACGGTCAGACCTACACACCCTACACACATTAGGTACATGTAGTTTATAGTAGTGAGTAGATGACTGCTTAGCAATATACTAGTAAAACTCTTATACCTAGGTGTAACCCGTAGTTAGCGAGTAGATAACTGCTCAGCAATATACTAGTAAAATCTTACACGTAGATATAACCCGTAGTTAGCTATGTAGACATACTTTCCCACACTATGTAAACATTTGGCCGATACACCGACCGACTATATACCGAATTCCGCTTTACACATATAGACCCCAGTAGGGTACACCAGTAGTTCCACCGAACCCAGCTTTCGAACATGTAGCTTATAGTAGTGAGTAGATAACTACCCAGCAATACACTAGTAAAAACTTATACCTAGATGTGACCCGTAGTTAGCGAGTAGAAAATTACTCAGCAATATACTAGTAAAATCTTACACCTAGATATAACCTGTAGTTAGCTATGTAGATAGACTTGCCCGCACTATGTAAACATGTAACCAGATATCGTAAGCCGTTACTTAGATTTAAGATACCGAAATTGTTAGTACATAAGAACCATATTTAATTGAATAAAGAAATGTAATTTTGTAAGAAGGTGTGTGTTCTCACACGATCCTGGACAACTCCAGAGCTCCCGGCAACCCTCCCTTAAAAAAGGAGGTTAGAGAACGACCCGAACGAAACACCATTACAATCTACAAAGGTGGCAAATAAGTTGCAGTTTTTGGAAAGGAAAATACTTAGGCACTGTACCTTCCACTATATTGCAGCGGAAAATGGGCGAAAATTACACCAATCCTGATATACATGTTCCAGCTAATGCAAAATAGACTTCGCAAACATGCCCCCGAATGAATTGGTAAGAAAAATAGCTAGTGAAGGCATTATGAAAGCAGCAGAGTTACCAAGAAAATACACGCCAAACGAAATACAAATGAATAAATTGTAGACTTGAAACACCCAAAAACATCAGCCTACGGGCGCACTAGAAATTACCCGAGTAAAAAAAAAATAAGGGCATTTGGCGGGCGTTGGGGCAAATGACGGGCGTCGAATTTGAAACCATTTTATATGATGGCCTTTCAAGGGGCAAAAAACGGCAACTTGGCTTTTCAAGGGTCAAACGACGGCCGTAGAGTTTTTAAATTTTTTAGGGTGAGCACAGATGGGCAAACGACGGGCAAATGACGGGCAAACTTGAACAAAAGAATTTAATTTCCGAGAAGGCCTTATAGAGGCCATAAAAATGCCAAATGCATAAAGCGTGATTTATGTATTTTTCTCGTTCGAGTAAAAATAAATTTTGGCCTTTTGACGGGCATGATGGCCCGGCCATATGGCGGTTAAATGACGGCCCCTTGCAGGACAGTACGGCCATTTGAGGGGCGATTGACGGTCAAATGAGGGCTTTTCAGTCACAAAAAAGGCCATTCGAGGGGCGATTGACGGTCAAATGAGGGCTTTTCAGTCACAAAAATTTTACCGTCAATCGCCCCCCGAATGGCCTTTTTTGGGACTGAAAAGCCCTCATTTGACCGTCAATCGCCCCCCGAATGGCCGTACTGTCCTGCAACGGGCCGTCATTTGACCGCCAAATGGCCGGGACATCACGCCCGTCAAAAGGCCGAAATTTATATTTACTCGGGTAAGTATACTAGTAAAATAGCTCTTACAAATGTAAGTCAGCGATACAAAAATAAAACCACAGCCAGTTTGGGGCAACCAATCTGTTTGTGCCTAAAACACTACGAATCTTCCTATGCCCACGAAAATCCCAGCTGATGAATCGAACATGAAATTTATGTCTCTCCATAGACTCGGCATAAAAACCGCCTCACCCAACGACATCGTGAACCGGCATCGTCTACGAATTTCCATATGCCCATAATAATGATAATCCCAGTGCGCATGAAGAATGGAAGTTGAAATGCTTGCCCTCCATTGCCTCCACCCCTTCACCCATATTCTCCGTTGCGTTGCGAATTCGTCAAAATTCACTCTCATAATATTTTTCAAAACGCGCCTAAAGAAGTATAACTTCAAAAATACGATAGTGTATTTTGTTAAATAACACTTTCCCTTAATAAGTATCTGTTCAATTAAATATAATGTAGATTCCGACTGCATATATTTATTACTTTAAGGAAAGAATGTTTACTCTAATAAGACTTCAATAGAGTATTTTCCATTTAATTTATAAAAAAATTAAATTATTCTTCATGCATTTAGCTTTCATGAAGTTCATTTACCATGAAGTTGTCAGTACTAGTACTGGGCTCCATGCTGAAAGGCAACTCAAATATTTAATTCACTTGCAAAAATGCACAAAGCTTCAAATGCTTATTAGCTACATATTACACTTTTTTTATATGGAACAAATCGTCACATGCTGCTTTGCTACATTTATCTTCAAGAAATAGTGACGAAAAGCTGCATATGAAGCTTTGGTATGCCCATGACGCTTTCGAGTAAATGCTCGAAGGGCCGGTGCACAGTGGGGCCCGCTCATAGAAGGTTCTGCTCAAAACTCAATTTTCAAAAGGTAGAAATTTTTCAAAAAAATTGTATTATCGTAGTTGTAATAATGTATCAGATCACGTGTAAAAATATTAAGTCGCTGACTGCTATGAGTCATCGAGCGCATGAGCATAAAGTTCATAGTTTAGATAAAATAATACTTCTGCGAAAAAGGAATGCCAGTTTATGCGCGATATAAAAACATTAATTTCTAACGTTTAACGATTAAATCTATGGAAGTGTATTATTTCGGTGATCAAACAAGGTATGTTGATTCTTATTTAATTTTGTATTATATGATAAGTTCATTGGTTTATGATACAGGGCTTAAAATTTGTGGTAGTGTGTATTTTTTTGTAGGGGGTTTTTTAAATGACATTTTCTCGAAAATGCGCAAAGTTCTATTTTTGATTCTTTTTTTATTATAAAAGGAAGGCTTTGTATATTAGTTAATCGAAAAAATTAGCAATAGAACTTTGCGCGTTTTCGAGAAAATGTCATTTGAAAAACCCCCTACAAAAAAATACACACTACCACAAATTTTAAGCCCTGTATCATAAACCAATGAACTTATCATATAACCAAAATTAAATAAGAATCAACATACCTTGTTTGATCACCGAAATAATACACTTCCATAGATTTAATCGTTAAACGTTAGAAATTAATGTTTTTATATCGCGCATAAACTGGCATTCCTTTTTCGCAGAAGTATTATTTTATCTAAACTATGAACTTTATGCTCATGCGCTCGGTGACTCATAGCAGTCAGCGACTTAATATTTTTACACGTGATCTGATACATTATTACAACTACGATAATACAATTTTTTTGAAAAATTTCCATCTTTTGAAAATTGAGTTTTGAGCAGAACCTTCTATGAGCGGGCCCCACTGTGCGGTGGTCCGCCGACTGGCGGGCTGGTGACTTTGTGTTCAGGATTTTTTTTGTGAAGAATAATTGTGACTACGCTCACGAAGATCGGCTCGAATTGGGCCTCTCCTCTCCCTCTCCTCTCTTCACCGCCTTGGGCACGCCTTCGTATAAATTATTTTATAATTGATTTTCATCTTCTTCTATGCAAATATCTTCTATAGATATGTTAGAGCACATTATTTCGGTACAGTTTGCGCACAAATTTGAGCATTGTAAACCATGCTTCCTGCACGTACAAGAAGTATACTCACACCCACAACATATATAGGCCCGATACGTTTCGAATTAGAATGTTCGCCCTATGTACCATTTTCAAAAGCATTTTTATCATTGTTCTCCAAACTTATATTAAAATGTGAGATAGACAAATTGTAGCCCCTAACCTATACTTTCAGAAACCGTTTTGAAAATTTCAATCGGGCCACTCTGCTCTGTTATTGGCTCAATGTGTAAGATTAGGGTCTATTTTGTTTATTCTGCAATTATGCAGAAACTATACATGCGATAAATTTCATCTTTTGGCAGTTTAAAGTAGGTATATGTACCAGGGTATTATGTCCCAAAAAATCATACTCTAATATTGCAAAGTAACAGAGGTATGGGTTTTTGAAAAAAATTGCCTTTTTAAGGGGTTTTCTAGCTTTTCTCGGCGAAAAATTATCCGATCGATATCTAGGAAATCCCATTTTGTAGGATTTTCAATTCTCTACAAATATCCTGTTGGAACGTGATTCATCCAGTACTTTTTATTGTATACGCCAAAAAAGGAAAAAGTACCCATTTTTGTTGCTAATTATTGTTTAAACAATTCCACATGAGTAAATTTTGGCTGGTTTTTTGGTTTTAGTAATCTATGAGATACCCCTGAAGTAGTAGTGCAAGCAGTTTGCTGTACAATTTTATAACAAAATATGCCGTTTTTTTCGCTCTAATGACAGGCCTATTAGTCTACCCAAGGTCGATGAGCTCACAGGCTCATAACAAACGTGGAAGGATGGGTCTCGAGAGAGCATGGAGAGGTGAGTTATGAAGGCATACCTCCATCGGCTCGTACAATATGAGTCCACGCAACGCCCGGCATTCCTAAATGTGAAAGAGGACACAGACCATGCGTTTTTGGAGCGTCGAAGATTAGCCGAGGAAACTGCTGAGAAGTTAAATATTCTCTATTGGTAGGCAAGGCCGAAAGAAACCCAAAGGAAGAGAGTAAGGCTTAGAAATAGCAGCAGTATTATCAGGTAGATAAGAGGTGAACCAGCTGGCGACGCATATGAAGGTTAACATTCTTTGTGTGTTGACAGGAAATCAGCCAGTCTTAAGAAAATTTGATGAGGCATCTTAAAACCATTGTAGTTAGGCCTGATAAGTCAACTAGTAAGTGATTTCAGTTAGGATTTGAGTCCGGTATAATCTGCAGGTTAGAGCGTGTCGGCATCATGATGCTTCCAACTTCCAACGCATGAAAATAATAAGAATCCAATTAGTTATTTGTATGACAAAGAAGTATAACTTCTAATGCGCGTACATAAGTACACACACCCACTGTTTTTTTGGAGTATATTGAGTCACCTTATATGTTATATTGAAGATTGATTTTATTGGATTCAGGTGAACGAATGTTGTATATCTACGTGTTTTTTGATTCATTAAATAATGGTTATGAAAATATTTGAGTTTTCGAAAGTGGTTATGGTGGTGATTTTGAGGCTATATTAATTTTTTTTCATATGCAGTGTTAAAGAGAAAGATATACTGGCGTAGGGGCCAGCTGGGGTCCCCGTCCCGAAGAACTTTTTAGTTTCAGATGTCCTCCTCATAGTCATGAGGATTAGGCTGCTCGCACACAGCATCAGAATTTGTACGATTTTGCGCGAATTCTGATGAAATTGTATGCTATGTTCCTTTTGGGGGGGGGCTCACTTGCAGGTAAGTGATGATGCAGTAGTACAGGTGGTACTTCCGGAGTCTCACTAACCCACGTCCCCCCGGCGAGCCGGCCCTATTCTCGAGGCCCGGGATGCCGCCTTTATGGTTTTCTTTTTTTTATAATTTTTTTTGTTTTTGTACGTGAATCAGAGGGTGACTACTTCGGGCAACCACCCTAGGGCTCACGCAACACCACTAGGAGCTAGAAAATGGACGGAGGTTCCAGAAGTTAGATAAAGGTGGATCTTGCATGTATAAAAGCAGCTTGCAGGCGCTAAGTAAGTCAGTTTTAATTTGAAATGCGATGAAAGTGTTCTAAAGTGAGAACAGTGAAAAGTAATTAAAAAGTAATTTAAAAGTGAATTATAAAGCGATAGATAGAATTTAATAGTAATAATTTAATATATTAAATTGAGAGTGATTATAGTGATCTATATGAACTGTGTTTGTTATTAAATTGTGTTTTGGTTTGGAATAAATAAATTGTTGTGTGGATAATTAAAAAGTGCATTCCTTAATTAATCCTACGAATCCGTTAAGCCGTAAAAACGTAACAATACATTTGATCGGTTATATGGAAGTGGGTCAAAATCGAGTTGCAATATTTGTCTACATACATACACACAGCCATACATACAGAAGAAGCTAATATAACGCGTATACAAATAGCCTAAAACATGCTCGCAAAAATACTGAATCTTCCAGTGAAAGTCCCACCCTAATCGGATCAGTCGTTTCCGAGATTAGCCCGAACAAACAGACACACAGACAAACATTTAAAAAACAAACATTTAAAATGATGTAAATAACCATATGAACTTAAAAACACAATTATTTTAAAATCACAGACAGACACTCCAAATATATTTATACAGGGTGTCCCACATAAACTTACAAAGCGGCCGGCTGTGGATAGGTCTTGGATAGACGAACAAAAAATCGTATGGGTGGGGGGGGGAAATCGTAACGGTTTAGCCGCTAGGGCGTTTTGAAGTTTTTTTGCTAGAGTTTTACATATCACCCTATATTTTTGTAACCGTATAACCTATTGTCAAGGTTTTGGTACCAGTGCACGCAGAATTCCTCCACCTTTCTACAACGGTAAAAATAATGGTCCTATCTTATAAACTTTTGGAGTTATGAGTCGCCAAAGTCAAAATTTTGTATTTTTTTCACTAAAATTTCAACTAAAACCACCTTTTTCTCCAAAAAATACGTGATAAACCTAAATTTTTTTTTCCAAAATTAAAAAGTTTGGACAATTTCCTATAAATAATGTATTACAACTTTTACGCCGCAGCTTCTATTTTTGAAGTTATAAGCATTTTTAATGTTGAAATTGGCTCTATTTCGTCCTTTTTTAGTACTTTTCCATCTGAACTTTGTCGAAAAGTGCCAAATAAGCATCGAAATTAACTTTAAAATTGCTTATAACTTCTAAAGTAAAGGCCCTAGAATAAAACTTGTAATACATTATTTATAGGAAATTGTCCAAACTTTTTAATTTTGGAAAAAAAAATTTAGGTTTATCACGTATTTTTTGGAGAAAAAGGTGGTTTTAGTTGAAATTTTAGTGAAAAAAATACAAAATTTTGACTTTGGCGACTCATAACTCCAAAAGTTTATAAGATAGGACCATTATTTTTACCGTTGTAGAAAGGTGGAGGAATTCTGCGTGCACTGGTACCAAAACCTTGACAATAGGTTATACGGTTACAAAAATATAGGGTGATATGTAAAACTCTAGCAAAAAAACTTCAAAACGCCCTAGCGGCTAAACCGTTACGATTTCCCCCCCCCCACCCATACGATTTTTTGTTCGTCTATCCAAGACCTATCCACAGCCGGCCGCTTTGTAAGTTTATGTGGGACACCCTGTATATGTAGAAGATAAGTATATGATATTGTTTTTATAAACCTACTGCATAAAATTTTTCGGAATGTGCTTTATCTTTAGGCGTGTTTCATTTTCCTGGTGTACCTACACCGGTGTAGTTTGGTGTAGTTCCAACTACCCCAGCTCATATATTGGAGTAAATGATTAGTGTAATTATGATTTTTTTTTGCAACAGATGGCGCCTTAAAAATTTTGTGGTAATTGTATTGACTTTTTCAGTTATGTCATTAAAATTTTCGGTTAATAAAAATTATTGAACGGTTTTTGTTGAAGTTATCATTCAAAATAGTATTGTTTATCTCAGAGAAACTAAAAAAATTTAAAGAATTAAATATGTCCATTTTAAATCAAATTATTTTTCCTGAAAAACTTCACAGATCCCACTTGCCAAATATCAGCAGTGCTATTGTGATGCTTATAATAATAAACTACACTCAAATAAAAAAATGCGTTTCATTTTCCATCTACTCCAAAGTACACTGGTGTATGTACACCAGGAAAATGAAACACTTTGTTTGTTGAATTTGGAAACCGCACAGGTAAATTAAGTCGAAAAAGTAAAATAGCGGAAATGATTTGGTACAGGCTAAAATTAGTGTGGCAGAGAGCTTCCTTTCATCCTTTATAACCCTTCTTATAAGGGGTTATAAAGTACATCGATAATCTACCCTTCATCTAGGGGGTTTTAGGGTCAAAATATCAGTGTTATCATAAAATAATGTTTACAAAATTTGTAGATTATACGATTTTTTACAAAATAAAAATGTTCTGTATTTTCCCGTACGAATTAAATACTCATATCCACTCATTCGCGACTTGTAAATATCATCAGACGTTCAATTTATTGGACTCCATGGCTTATATTTTCAGGAGTGATTTCCTTACAAGTCCCGTACAAGTACTGTACCCACATTTTTATTTAAAATTTTATCTTTTTATTAAAAAAAGGCCGCTAAGTTCGAAATCAGCGACCCAAATAATCCCCGGATACCAAGTTTTGTGGCAATTGAAGGATATTTCACTACTTCCCGTCGCCATTTTCAAGTCGCTATCTTGTTTATGAAAAAATGATCACTAAATTTGCAATCAGCGCCCAGAAAAACCTCCTCGTACCAAGTTTTGTGGCGGATATTTCACTACTTCCGGTCGCCATTTTGAAGCCGCCATCTTCTTCGCCATCTAATTGGTTAATTTTAAAGACTTTTGGTCAGCTTCTCGGCCTTTTGCCCCACTGCGTCGTACAAAATTTTCAAATAGGTGGTGCTCTACATCTAATTTTAAAAAAAAGTTGAGGGTTCATATTTTTATGTAGCTCAAATCATGTTTTACAGATTTCCTTTTTGTTTCCTTACACCCTTTCCTTATACCAGACTATGCACACATAATTTGTTTAGGTGTTGGTGTTGTACCAAATCATTAAACAGCTCTTGGGAAAGCCCTCTACTAAAAGACATGCCGTTAAGAGTGCGGATTGAAAGCTGCTGTGCAGCGACGAGGAGCAACTCCAAAGATGGAGAGATTACTTCTTTGCCGTCCTGAATGGTTCACTTACACAGGGACCTCAGGAAAACAGCAACAATGCACAGCCAATAAGAATCACCCCGCGGGCCCCATCCAAGACGAAAATAGTAATCGTAATTCATGCGATGGCCAATGGTAAAGCAGCTGGAAAAGATGGCACCCCGTCAGAATTGTTGAAAGCTGATTCAAGCCTCATAGCGCATGTGCTTCAGGCAATCCTGGAAATAGAATGAAACACCTGTACCTTTCCGGAGGATTAGACGGAAGGTATCATTGTCAAAATACCAAAAAAGAGGGACTTGACAATATGCTACAACTGGGGAGGCATATGTGTATTATCTACTGTGGGCAAAATGTTGTGCCATATATTATTACTATCTAGGATAGGAGACAGTGGCGGTTCGTAAGGTTTAGGATAAGGGAAGCAATGCGCAAGCCGAACGATAAAAGTAAAAGTATCGAAGGCTTTAACTAAAAAAGCTGAAAAATAACATATAGTAGAATCAGATAAACAAAGCATTAGGAATTATTATGAAAACTAGTTGGGATGTGGGTTCGACCCTTTCGGTCCACACGATCAACTTCCCAGTATGATGGATGTTGAATATTATGATTGGATATTTTAATAATAAATGAACAATAGGCAATATAGAATATATGCATAATACCGAGAATTTGTCACAATTGTTTATCAATATTTTCGCTAAAATGTCAAACTAAATGTGCGCACTTACAAGATTAGGATGACGAAAATGTATATAAAATTGATGTATTAATGTTTTTCGGCACGTCAATGACGTCGATATAGTTTTTAGTTCGCGCGGTATCGTGCAGGTACAAAAATCACTTAAGTCATTTAAACCAAAAACCCGCTGGACCGAATATTATAAAAATCTTTTCAGATTACATTGTCGCTAATACGCTTCGAACGCCACCTCAAGTAAGTCAATATCTTTTGTGGTTCGGGCCATATCGTGCAGGTACAAACATCACTTACGCCGCTTAAACAAAAAACGGCTGGACCGAATTTCATGAAATTCTTTTCAGATCATATTTCGGTTAATACGCTTCGAACAACACCTCAACGAAGTCGATATCAGGTTTGGTTCGCGCGATATCGTGCAGGAAAAAATGACCACATCCGTACGCACATACACACACACATACTTCCTCCCAATTTTTTGCTTAAAATGCTCCTAGGACCTTGAAAGATGAAAATACGTTGAAATTTTCGATTTCGATTTTCGGACCGATTACAATAACTTCCTATACTGGGAAGTTAATAAAAGCTGTTCGTCATAATATTGGCTATCAGCGGTTACAATAAGAAATCTTTATCTGTACATAAAAAAAACTTAAAAAACTTTTAGTTTTTTGGTTATAACTTCGGATTTTTTCAGTGAACTTTTATGGAATTTTCAGAAATTGTACTTTATAATGTGAACAGAAACTGGTTAAAAGGACCCCGCACAAAATGTATGGAAATGTGCTTTCGGTCAAATTGGCGGAAATTTTACTATGTTTTAGCTGACATCGTCCTGATCAAAAGTGCTCATGGGCACGAAACCCAAAAATGAGATCTTTTGGGTTTTTCAGGTACTTTTAGGATTTACGTCTCTTTTGCCTCCCACGACCCCAAAACAAGTCGTAGGAGGCTCCAAGACCCCTCAATATTTTCGTAACGGTACCTACTATTAGTAAAAAATACCAGAAAAATCCCCCATTGCCTCTAAGGAGGCCAGGGGGCGGTCCGTATGGCTGCAACAGGTAAAATGCACTTATGCACTTTATACTTTTACCTCCCACGGCCCCAAAAAAAATCTTAGAAAGCTCGGAGACCCCGGAAAATCTTCGTAATTAATCGTACAATTACGCAAAAATAATATAAATCCGCATTTCCCTCTAAGGGGGTCAAAAAGGGTCCTGAAAGTTTGCCCCCTCCCATATGCACCCTATGCACGCCACCCATGACTAAATTATAAAACTAGTTAATTACATTGTAATAATTCATAATCAATCAAAAAAAAGTCATTGCACCTCACCTGGGGCTCTAATTACATCGATTTGTAGGTGCATCAAAAAATAATAAAACACAAACATAAGTGCATTTTGCCTGTTGCAGCCATACGGACCGCCCCCTGGCCCCCTTAGAGGCAAGGGGGATTTTTCTGGTATTTTTTACTAATATTAGGTACCGTTACGAAAATATTGAGGGGTTTTGGAGCCTCCTACGACTTGTTTTGGGGCCGTGGGAGGCACAAGAGAGGTAAATCCTAAAAGTACCTGAAAAACCCAAAAGATCTCATTTTTGGGTTTCGTGCCCATGAACACTTTTGATCAGGACGATGTCAGCTACAACATAGTAAAATTTCAGCCAATTTGACCGAAAGCACATTTCCATACATTTTGTGCGGGGTCCTTTCAACTCACGTCCGAAAAATTCACTTCAAATTTGAAAATTGATTGTCTAATAAATTCGCTTCGCAATCGCTTCCTATGTGGTTCTTTCTTATTTTTAAATATAGGTTCTTTTATGCGAACTTGAACTTTTGGTGAACTTTTGCACTTTTTCGTCAAATTTTTCGAAATAGTTTCGATGCTAGAGGGCGTTTTGCGCCTTTTTTCAGATTATGTTGATAATTAAAGCGTAAAAAAAACCAGTGAAAAATTGCAACTACTAATTTGATATCATTTAATTTTTCATACAATCCATTATTTTGCTAAAAATCCTAAAAAGATGGTAATAATAAAACCCACCCCCTATACCACCCACCAACGATCAATACATTCTCCTTGCAAAAGAAAACGCTTCAGGCAACCCGTACTCGAAAACACAGTTCATAAAAATATTCTCTAAAGGGTTCATCATTAAAGAGAATCTTAAAAAATATAATGGAAGCTACAAAGTTATCAGCTTATATCACAACCTTCTATACTACTGTAGTGACCACGTAAAATTTAATTAATAAACTTTACGCAATGTCACACAACAACCTCCCTCACGATAAACACGATCGATCGGAACACTTCATCGATCATTTAAAGTTCAGTGATCTACTCGCCTCCCGTTCCGTTTTCCGATCGTGTATATCGGGACAGCCAATATCCGGCATCCTCGTCTCTCACTATCCGAAGGTTCCTCCATGGCGATACCTAAAGTTTTCATTAATAAAAAATAATCAAATATAAAAATAATAAATAGATATACATATATAATTAATATACAAAACTAGTGTAGTGATATTATAAAATATACATAGTAATATAATAAACAAAACAAAAACAAATGGTGAAAAACCCAAAACTACAAAGCCATGTACGGCAGTTGTGTGTGTATTATTTTGTGGTCCGGCTGAAACGTCAAACCTAACAAGGTTATGTGCAAAAATAATCAAATCGAACGCGGTAAAATTATTTCGGCGCGAATAATTTTATGAAAATATATTTACATATTGCTGTGAAAAAGTAGTGAAAAAATATAAAGTAAGTGTCAGTGAAGTGATATAGATATTTATTCAGTGCATTAAATTAAATTAAAATTAAAATATAGAGTGTTGAAAATTTTTCTTTTTATAGGTTAGGAGTGGTTAAATCAGAAATACGAAGAGAAAAGGAAAATTGTGAGTGATTATTACTAATATTAGTGATATTCTAATTAGAATAAATATTATTAATTTCAGTGAATCTTTGCGTAATTGGAAAGTGGAAAACATCGGAGAAGACTCAAAGGACCCAAGTTGAGTTAATTTTTTATTTTTATTTTATTCTTTTAGTTATTTATTTGTAGTTAGCTAGTTCATTATTTATTTATTGTAGCTTAATTTGTTGAATTATTTTAGTTTTTTACCACAGTTTGGTAACTTAGGAAATTTAGAAGCTTTCCTCGCGAAATTCCGAAGAAAATCTAATATTGATATCTCGAGTCGTCGTTGCTGTGTTGTTGGTTGCACCGCGAATTTAAAAACTGCTCCCCTGGTTTCTACATTTTCATTTCCTAAAGATGACAATTTTAAAGCTTTATGGGTGAAAGCTATCCATAGGAAAGACTGGGCACCAACGAAATACTCTGTGGTATGTGCTTTACATTTTCACGCGAACGATTTTGTCCAACCGATGGAGAGTCTCCCATCCAAACGTTTAATTAAAACCGCGATTCGGTCCATTTTTCCAAATCAACCATCATACCACACTGTGCCTGAACCTACAACTCGCAAAGATCCTTCTTTACGAAGAGTTGAAATTATTTCACGAGTTGGGGATATGTCTAATAAAGCTTTAATAGCCGACTGTATCAAATCCTTTGACGATTTCAAAGAAAAGTTTACTCGAGAACTAAATTTAGAGAAATGGTACCAATTTCAAGAGGAGACACAAATTACCGTTTTCTTACTCGAGTCAAATGCGGAAAATGGTTGTCGGTTTTCGGTTAAAATCATTGTTAACCGATTTTTAATAGTTAAAGTTTTTGTAAAAAATTTAGAAATTCCCGCGAAAGATTTATCTTGGATTTTGCCAGGTAATTTAAAACTGGGGCTTTGGTCTCAAATCGTCACGTCACGTTACCTCCATAGCACCAGTCCTTTCATTCCTAATCGGGAATAATATCTTCAGAAAGCTTGTCACTTTTTAAGAAAAGCTAACGAGTGTGAAGATGATTTCCAACATCAAGGAAAAGTAGATATATTATGCAAGCAAGTAGAACTACTTTAAAAATAACACCCAAAATATGCTCCATCTTCGGTTATTATGGCATTCGTCATATATAGCTAATCTGCTTCCGCATACGAGCTTCTAAGGAAATTTATAACTTTACCCTGTAGAAGATATTTGCAATCTATTTCCTCCAAGATGCATTTGTCTTCCGATTATAAAAACACCAGCAATGACAAGCGGTATTTCGAACATATCTCAGAAAATTTAAATGATCGGGAGAAATACGTCGCGCTTTTACTGGATGAAATTTATTTGGGTAAACGCGGTATAGAATACAAGGTCAATAACTTATTAGGAATGGCACAAAATAAACCAAGTTCAGCAGCTAAGACTGTACTAGCATTCATGATCAAATCGATTTACGGTTCTTTCAAAGAAATTATTCGTCTTATTCCAGTTGTTGGTCTGACTGTAGACGAAGCGTGTTTATTGACCATCGACGTTATTAAATTCGTACAGCAATTAGGATTCCGCGTCTTGGTTATTATATCAGACAATAACCGAATGAACCAAGCTATGTTCAATAAATTACGTGAACATCGTGTAAACTTTTTCCCCAATCCTAATTTCCCCGGTGAAAATATATTTCTGCAATACGACACGGTACATTTGTTTAAAAATGTTCGCAACAATTGGATTAATTTGCAGAGTTACGGCAAAACATTTTTCTATCCCGATTTCGATACCGGTGAAGTTAAAAGCGCTTCTTTTGACCATATCGAACAATTATATAATGAAGAAATTAACTTATTAGTCAAAAAGGCGTGCAAGTTGAATTTTAAAACCATCCATCCGAATAGTTTAGAACGGCAAAATGTTCAATTAGTTGATAACATCTTCCACCGGACCACTATCGCCGCGTTAAAATTAAATGAAAATATGATCCAAACCGCAGAATTTTGCGAAATAATTAGAAATTGGTGGGACACAGTCAATGTTAAAAGCTCTACCGTTGGTAGAATTAAACGAAATGACTGGTCCAAACCTTTTGATAATATTTCAGATTGTAGGCTCGAATTTCTTACTAAGTTTATATCTTGGCTAGAAAATTGGAAGAGCACGACAGATAATGGCAATCACGGTATTTTAAGCAGGGACACTTTTGAAGCTGCCACCGCAACCACCCAAACTATTTTGCATTTAATTAAATATACCCTCACGACCTTAAATATTAAATATGTTTTAGGCGGTAAATTACAAACCGATGATTTAGAATGTCGGTTTGGCTTATATCGCTCTTTGTCGGGATGCATTTATAGAGTTTCATATGCGGAAATTGTAGAATCGGAAAAGAAAATTTGTGTACATAACGTTTTCGTACATAATAAAAAAAATTTCAATAAACTTTCTCAAACCACGGGAGAGAAATCACTAAGCGAACCGGTCAACATCGCAGCATTCGATTCAATATTTAATTCAGATTACCTGGGAGAGACAGTTGTTGATGAATCTGCCCATTTATATGCAGCAGGCTATGCGTCTCACGCAATTGCCAAAAGATTGTCGTGTTCGTGTGCAATTTGCAAATCTGTGCTCATTAAGGAGAAGGGATCAAGTTCGAATGATGAATATTTCCACTCGTTGCAACGAGGAGGTTTGTCAGTCCCAACTCCCGAAGTAAAATTTTTAATTTTTCACATGAGCAGTATTCTTCAGTATATCCTAAAAATCGATAATTTAAAACGGGTTTTTTATGACGCAAGCAATCATAAAAATATATTATGTTGTCTTCCACTGCAAAGTATATCCGGTGGAAGTTTTGATGTAGATTTAGATATTGAATGCCAATGCGGTCTTAGATCGAAAGATTGAAGTTTGTTTCCGCTTAGCTAATATCCTGCTGAACAATTTTACTAAAAATTTACGGGACGTTAACACTTGCGACAAATTTAATGTAGCTTATAATAAAGAAAACAATAGAAAGCTTCTGAATTTTCAATCTTAAATGCAATTATATTTAAAGGCTGTGAATAAGTCATTTTTTTTATTTTTTTTGTTGTTATTTTTTATCTTTTTATAATATATTTATTTATTCTATATAGTGCATGTTTATTTATATATTTTTCATAAAAAATTGATTTATTTTAATTTTTCAAAGGCTGTGAAAAAATGCCAATTTGTTATTTTGATATTGGAAATATTTTATTATTTGTTATATTTCACACTGTGATATTTTGTGTTAATGTAAATATAGAGATGCTTTAATACGAATGCACTATCGAAAATTCACTAGTCGTATAATTTCTTAATTACTTTTTTTCGTGATATTTAACTAGTGAGTTTTCGATAGTTGCTTCTTTTCGCCCTACAGAGTTGAAAATGGAAAAGCGGAGCAGGCTCTTGACACCCGGACAGTAAAACGGGACAACGCAAACTTATTAATAAATTGCTGTATAACTTTCTTTTATATACGATCTTTTATTTCATTTAGGTTACAAAAGTAAAGTAAGTAAAAACTTATTCTGAAAATATAAATAAATAAAACTTTAAATGTTCTTTCATATTTGATTTCTTCAGTTGTTGTATATATTTTTTGTTTATTAATAAGCTTCTTATTCTGAAAATATAAATAAATAAAACTTCAAATGCTATTGTTGTCTTTATCTTCCAGTAGATTGACTTTTTTTCTCGTTAGTAGCCTCGACTTTAGCGATATATCTGACGTATGTATTTGAAAACTCTAAAATTTTCTCTTGAATGTATTAATAGGGTTCGGAACCATTTATTGGGAGAATTCCCTTTTGACCACCGGATCACCGGACCACGTTGAACACAAAATTCGCTTAACTCCTGCGCCGTTTCTTAAAGCGACCAAAGTAATGTAGCATTGTAGGAAATATATCAGAACAATTGGATTGGCTTGATTTCCGGACAACACTCCAAATTGCAATGTCTGTCATTATACGAACTTCGGAAGACATGATGCCAATGCTAGATTTGCAATGGGAGGGAAAAGAAGAAAAAAGTAGCTTAGCACGAATAAGAAGTAGATGATGAAGGCTTATTAATCTGGAAAAAATGGAATAATTTACTCTACACCAATAAAAAAGCTTTTAAATATAATAATACCGAATTGCACGCTGTTGTAATGGCCAAGATTGCTCGCTAATTTCTTGTTTACCTTTTGGAGGAATTTGTGAAACTCATTTTGTTCAGTACCAGGTGGTTTATGACAATAAATCAATTCTGAATTAACATCATCTTGCAAAACGTATCGAGCTTATCGCGACAGATTTGGTTGTCCAATTAAAGCAAGTAATTTTTTTTCTTATAATAAAATTCGTCGAAACTGTAACTTTACATCCACATCCTAATGAAAGTTCTTCCGTGGTTATCTTTAACATGAAGAACATGATTTCGCATCCGTACTAAAAACAATGTGAGTAATTATATTTTGTAATTTAACATAGGGTGAATTCAAAAATTCAACACTGCAAAATTCAGCAGTTACAAACAAGTCTTGAGTTTTTGAATTCACTCCGACTTGATCTATATGCAAAATTCCATTTAAAAACATGTCAGATTTTGTTGGATTGGGCACAGAAACTCTTCTCTGGTATCAAAGAATTATTAGTGCTATTTTGTCTCATATTTTGATAGCCAACAAATCCAATCGTTGTTACACCGTCAGCATTCTTCGGCTCTTTCTGAGTTGATTTGAAAATAGATTATGATAGATTAGATGATAATAGCGGTATAGATTAATCTCTATCCAATAATTCTACATTAAGGCCCGTCACGACCGTCCTGGATATATGCAAATGTATAAATATCAAATCAAAAAATTAAATGCGAAATATACATTATATTTATCTGCGCGGATACATATATCCAGGCCGGTGAATATGGGCCTAAATGTGTTTATTTTTCTAAATTCAACAAACAAAACATTTTCGCTATTCTCAAAACACTTTCACTATTATTATTTATTTTATTATTTTATTTCGTTCACTATTTAACTAAATCTATTAGCAAAATAAAACAAAACAAAACTAAAAAGTCACTAATAAGCTCAATCTCAAGGCAATCTGACAACCGCAGACAAAAACAAAGCCCGGACCACGAAACGTTTCAATGTATGTGCGCTAGTGAAATGAGCATGGCTTGTAATATAGAAGGTTGTGCTTATATTCATTATATACCGCCTGCCACCCCATAATAGATGAAGAGAAACTTCACCTATCTTCGATCTCATTTTTCTTGACTCAATATAAAATAAACGAAAATTCAAATTTTAAGAAGAGTAAAAACAAAATTTCGAAGCAAATTTTAAGAGTAGATTTAACATTGATCGAAGGCAGAGTAGATTACCAAAAAACGAAACCAAGGAAACAAAGAGAATACGGTGGATACAGAAAATTTCTCTATCTTTGTCTTGTCAATTCCCGCTGTTCAGTTCCGAAGAAGCTGCGTTTAGCTCAGCTTCTGAGGGTACCGTATCTACGCAAACCTTTGCGTGAGTGTGAGTTCAATTCAATTGAATGTGTTGGAGTTTTCACATTGATTTTCTGTGGCAAAGAAGCTGACGATATTACAGCTTCCCCATGGGTAAGGCCTCGGCCACGATAAGAGCGGCGAGAATCCACTCTGCCGCTCACCGCTCGTATTGTGGTTAAGGTTTACTCTTTACAGTAGGATGATAAATTTGAATTGTATTGTATTTTATATAAAAAAATCTGTACATTGCGTTCTTAGTGTTTCCAGAGGAGAAAAAATAGTGAGATTTTAATCTTGATATATTTAAATTTATTTTTATGAAGTTGCCTATTTGCTTAAGGGAAGTAGTGCGTCCTTTGCTTCCAAAGAGGAACCGCCACTGATAGGAGAAGCAGTAGACCGAATGCTTAGGTAGGAGGCAGCAGGCTGGATTCGTAGACTATGAGGAAGCGTTCGACTCGGTTAATAGTAGCTTTATATGGCAGGCACTACGGCGGCGTGGGCTGCCTGATAAAATAATATAATTGGTAAAAACCCTACATAACAATTCCAAACAATGACATCCCTGTCGGCGCTCCAAATAGTAAAACCGGCGGCATACAATGGGGTTTGCTATACCCCCTTAAGGATCTCGACTACGCAGATGATCTGCTTGCTGCCCCACAAGACCTCAAAAACATGCTCAACAATTTGGAAACAGAAAGTAGTTCAGAAGGCTTAAGGCTAAATCCGACTAAAACTAAAGAAATGCGTATAAATGCAAACACCATTGAACGGACAGTGATGAATAACCGTGACGTGGAACTGGTAGATGAATTCTGCTACCTCGGTAGTATTATTACAGAAAATGGCAGTGCAGAAGATGTAAATTTCAGAATAAATAAAGCACGAGGCACATATGCATGTCTGTTCCGCATATGGAGATCAACGGAGATCTCCACTAACACCAAGTTGCGGCTCCAATGTTACGGCAGTTCTTATTTATGGTTTCGAAACATGGAAAATCGCCCAATTCATCACACGGCGCCTACAAAGCTTCATTAACAGATGCCTGCGTCGTATCCTAAAAAGAGGCCGGCAAAATAGAATTTCAAAGGATGAACAATATCGCCACGCTGCACAGTGGTCACTTTTGTTGATCTGAGCGAGCGAAATTATTTTATCTGATAAAACATATAATTAACGCTCGAAAAACTTAACGAAAAGATAGAAAACTAATTTAAGTGAATAGTTTGTAAATGTTGAAGTATATTGCGAAAAAAACAACGAAAATAAAAGGAAATTAAAGTGCACAGTATAAATGAAATGGCAATGGATTTTAATATAATTACACAAAATCAAACCAATAGGAGTTTATAAAGTATATTGAGAAGTAAATGAACAAAAAAAGAAAAAAGCCTTTTTATTTTTTAAATATGGTCGACGTCGCAAGATCTACTATTAGTATTTACATATTTGATCATTTTCTGAACCTCTGATGGCAAAGTGTTATATTTCTTAGGCTGTGATGGTCGCAAACTGCTAATTAATGGATCGGATGATACGAGTAGCATGTGCATCATATCCTCGAGTGTCTGCTGCCGAGTGAATTTTCGTGAAAAAAATTCTCTGTATTGTTTTGAGTCTTTATTCCGTGATTCTTGTACCTCTTCGGACATTTGTCCGATAGGTAGAACCGATTTATTAATTAGATCTGCACCATGAATTAATATTTTATGCAAACTTTGTGGCGTGTAATACCAAGGATACAAGTTAACATACATCTTTGCAGTATCTATACAATAAGATTTAAATAGTACGCTATCCACTTCGAAGCCACAGGAAAGAGTAATTAAGATGGTACTTATTCGTTTTATAAATTCTTTATTCACTCCTGTGATTTCGGAAGCTAATTCTGGATTTCTGAAAAAACGTCTGGCTGTGTTGCCGTCATTGGTTGTCCCAAAACCTGGCTTAGGGATATCAACAAGAAGACCCATGTTCCGACGAAATTTTTCTTGTATTTCCTTCTTCCTTGTATCTACCTTTCCTTTGTCTTCTTTCCTGACTTGCCATTTGCATATCTCTAATCTGTAGGCGATATGTAGAATGCACTCGAACGCTTTTATCCATGCATGAAGACTTGCAATTCCATATTCCAAATTATCTTCCGTGATCAATCTTGTCAATAGAGCATCTATGTCGTTCATTTGCTTGGGAGAAGCTCCACAAAGATGACAGTTTTGACTAGACGTATCGGATAACCAGCTACAAATTTTACCATCAATCATAGTTAAAAAAAAGAAGGAATAACATGATATTGGACTTCCTTGGAATTCTGTAGTCATTGGAGAGAGTTCATCTATTTGTTTTTTAATATTCTGAATTTCTTTTTTGACAAATTCTTTTGTTTCCTTGTGGAAAATTATTTTTATTGGTCGACAGTACTTCGTTGACGAAGCAGATTCGTTTTGCCAAATAACAAATTCTTGTTTATCTTCAAATACAGCTATAATACGTAATGTCACTATAGAAATTGAAAACAAAAATGAGTCATCATTTTCTTCGTGTTCAAAAATCTGCTTATAACAACTTTGTCCCGCGGCACCATCGCAACCCCACTTGAAATAAAAGTTCACTTTTGTAATAGTATTACCGTTATTGGTGATATGTTCAAGCACTTTATTTTGCACTAAAAAGTATCTTCGGATTGTATGCTCCACTAAGGATTGAAGCTTAACCTCAGCTGAAATTTCACTAATTGTTATCTCATTCGGATAACATTGTTTTTTTGCTAGCAACAATGCATTATAATTTGGATAGATGTTTGCATTATGACATTTGCTCATTTGTTGTACAGCAATATATTGTTTTTTTTGTCATTTTAGTGTTTACGTATAAAGCAAGAGCCTTTTCAGCTGTAATTTTTGTGGGTAGTTGTTGTGAAGGAGTATCTGTGTAACATCCTTTTTTATTTTTGTAACTCTCTTAGGAGATAAACTAGATACTTGTTTTATTATATAAGCTGCATCTCTTTTTCCACTTCGCCTAAGACTCGCTCTTGAAGCGTACGTCAGTTCATCAGGTGTGAACGTCTGTAGGAGTGGGCGAACTTTTCTTCGTTTGACCGAATCACTACAACTAGCGAACGATTTTTCTGGTCTCCCAGGTCCTGGTCGAGTTTCGTTGGATGGAAGTCCGTTAAAAACAATTTTCTCGCTGAGCCATTTTTCATTCTTTGAGATAAATGTATTAAAAATACGATGGCATTTTTTCCATTTCAACATTAATTGACAGCAAAAGTTTTCAATCGTTTTTTTAATTGAATGTTTAAACTCATCCTCATATTCCAAATAGTCGCTTTTTTGCATCAAAAAACTCAGCACTGCGTTAGTTCTGTTACCCACTTTTGTTTCATTGCGCCAAACGTTAAATAAGGCTTCTCGTTGTACTCCACATTTCAAATCTAAAAACGTACATAACATCTAAAGTTGCAAAAAGTAGCAGCTAAATTTGATCTAAAACAATTATTAGAAAGTTATTTGATAACTTTATCTAAAAAACTCGACCAATACACGCCAAACACAAAAGTTTTACTCTATTAAATTTAACACAATATTAAAAAAAATATTAATTTGTAAAAGTAATTTTTAAAGCTAAAAATCTTTACTAATATTAAACCAATTCTTATTATTTTTAAACTATAAATTGCTTACTTACTTATTTTTATAGGATCCATCGTGAAAACATAAAAATAAGCTTTATTTCTCGTGCAATTAATTGTTGAGTGAAGGCGACAGCGAGCCGTTTTAAGTGCGAGCGCATGAAGACTTGCATGTTCATGTGTATTGCAGCGTTACCAGACTCCCCGTTCGATGTTCAAATGTTTTAAATTTTTGGATTTAATACTCCCAAGTATTCAGGATTATTTTTGTGTAATAAAAAACTTCAAAATGTCCAATCGATTTTTTTTAATTTCGCTCGCTCAGATCGGCAAAAGTGACCACTGTGCGCTGTGCCAAATCAGGCGAAGGAAATGGAATTGGTTTGGACACACCTTACCACGCGAACACGAAAATCCCGCCAAACAGGCCCTTGACTGGAATCCGCAAGGATCCCGTCGAGTCGGAAGACCTAGAACAACGTGGAGGAGCACCCTACTAGCAGAGGCCATTCATTTCTTCCATTGTATAGGATTTCGGACCTAGAAGACATTCTGTCGGAATTTAACGTAGTAATTATATTTAATGTGTATTATTGTAATTCCGATACACTATGCGAAACAATTAAATGCAACATCTCTAGAAAATATGGAAGAAAGTTTATTCTGGGATTATTTAGACCATATATTATTCGTAATCTCACATAATTAGCCCTTAAATACATCTTATCGTTTGAGTCAACCCCTTCAATAAATGTTTTTCCCTTCATCACTTTTTCTTGATTTATGTTTAGCAAGGAGACCCGAAATCACGTATGTACATTAAAATAACGAGAAATCCACAGGCCCTAAACTAATTCCTTTTACGTATAACAGTAGTAAAAATAAATCTAACGAAACTTAATAAAATGGGAAAATCAAGCTTATAAATAAACAGCTCCCAGTCGTAGTCGTTTACCTGATAGCATGCGGTAAGCTAGGAGGAATTCCGTATTTAACGAACATATTGGTAACTAATAAATCTTCCCCTAGATGTATTCAAGTGTTCTCAAAATCCATCAACTGCCGTCATTTTCTTCTTCGACAGAATTTTTACAATAAACATGCTGATCATGTCTTAAGGAGAAATTTCCCAAATAATCGATCCAATCACGTTTGCAACCAATTGAATTAGAAGGGCGAGGAAAACTTGAATCAAGGCAGTCGATTTTCTAAAGAAAAGAGTTTTCCTCTGTCGCAAGGGCAACTGCCCAAACAAAAGCCCGCTCCACCGGCTGAACCAGATTAGATAAACTTAAAGGTGGGTGCCGGTCTGGAATGGGAAGAAGGTGGGAAAAACTTGTTTATTTGCAGAGACCTTTCAAGACCTGATATCAGTGGAGCATCCTTTCGTTTGCCATTCTATGTGACCTGCCGTACTTCTTGACAACTACGAAGGGCTGAACCGTGTTTGTGCTTTGTGCACATCATAGGAATCGTAAATAATTGCAAAATCGTGACATGGCGCTTAATTCTGGGTTTCTGGCTTTTTTACTTTCTTCTACTTCTCCAAATAATTTTTGTTTTTGTTCTTCCTATAACCTGTCTGCTTTATGCTCAAGACAGCTTCATCCCACGATTCCTGCATAGTTTTCCTTTCGGTATCGATGGTACGACGAAGCTGATTTCTAATACGTTCATGAAAGTAATTTATGGAAGATCATAAATATTTCTCATGAACTTAATCAAAATAATGAATTCGCCATACACGCTGCTCTATCATTTACGAGAGTTCTTTTGGGGCGTTTTCACCATGTCATGACCTCTTTACTAACGGTTTTCTTTCGTTTTGTAACTCCCTTCAGTATTTTCGTCTAGGACCCCCCTACAGGTTCCTTTACTCGAAGTATTGCCAATTCTGCCAAAGAGATGATGAAATTTTTTACAAGTAAGTTTATCAGAGTTTTCAAATATTACCAACCAATCCTTGATCGGATCGTTAGCTTCAGCAATTATATGTGAATAACATTTTTGTGCATCAAACCACTACGAGTGATTAACGATACAGGTATCGTTGCAAAACGCCATGGAAGCGGTCATAGAAAAAAGCAAACCACAGAGTTGGTGTAAAAGGTAACTACTCGAATGCTAAGAAATTCACGTTGAAGAACAACAAAAATCCAAAACTCCAAAAATCACAACAAGTCAGAATCGGGTTATAGGTTACAGTTTCAAGTCAAGTATGCAGTTCGAACGGAATTCCATTCCCTCTATGGAATTCGGATTTTTCTGTGTGCTTTTTGCTTTGTGAGTATGGAATTCGAACGGAATTCTATTGGGAATACATATCATACACCTAGATAACAGTTAATAATTGGGTGCCAAAGTTCCGCTTAGGTCTGGTCTTCACCATGTTCATCTGCTAGTTTGGTACTGCCTGCGTCACAACCTTTGTTGGCTGGATAAAGGGATTACTTGTTTCAGGAGGCATAACCAGGCCCACCACATCATCTTGCTCGACCTGGAGCTGAATTATGTTTGGTTCCGTGGAGAATGTTGAAATTCCAAATCAAATTTATGATTATTATATTATATTTATTTTTACTATGAATATAACGAAATGATACAATATCAATAATCAACATTATTACAAAGAATGGACTTGAATGCATTTTTATCTAGGGTTAAATCAATTGCATCGTAAATTTTATTAAAGAGGTCAGAGCAAAACGTTACTGGTTCATGTTGGCTATAAACAGTCCTATGCTGAGAGACACACAATAGAGGTCTAGATCTTAAAGATACGCCAGGTGCATAAATATTAAAAAGAGAAAGCAATGAAGCAGATTTAATTCGGAAACATAAAACATCTCTGACAAACATTACACTAGCGATATTTCTTCTAGTTTCTAAAGTCGGAAGTCCAAGAAGCAAACATCTAGAATTATATGAAGGAATACTGTTTTGCCAACTAATTTTACGTAGAGCAAAACGAGTAAAAGACTTTTGAATAGATTCGATACGAGAGCTGTGGAAAGAGCTAAGGGGATTCCAGACAAGAAATGCGTACTCTAAGTGAGAACGAACAAGAGACATGTAAAGGACTTTTAACGTAAAAGAATCTCGGAAGTCAATAGAATTTCGTTTTAGAAAACCAAGCATTTTAAGTGCTTTTGAGCATACTATATCAACATGGCAAGATGAACTAAATCTATGGTCAAGATTAAGACCAAGATCACAAATAGTATCAGGAGAATCAATAATCACACCATTAATATTATAAGAATGAGAAAACGGAACAATAAGTCGATAAAAAGACATTTTTTTACATTTAAGGGGATTTAGCTCCAACCTATTAGCTTTGCATCAAGAAAAAAAGATATCAAGTTCTTTTTGAAGAATACTACAGTCGGATAAAGAAGAAATTGAAGTAAATATCTTCATATCATCCGCAAATAATAGCGCATTGACACGAGAAAATATACTACAAGCATCATTAATAAAAATAATGAATAATAACGGACCAAGATGACTACCTTGTGGAACACCTGATTTAACTGCAAATATTCTCGACATACATGTATCAATTAGAACACACTGCTTACGGCGAATAAGATAGGAACTTATCCTATTAAGAAGAGAAGAATGAAAACCAATTGCGCATAATTTCCTTATTAATAGTGCAATATCGACACGGTCAAAAGCTTTGACAAAATCCGTATAGATAACATCAACCTGCTTACCCTGTTCCATAGCATTAATTGTGTAGTTCTTAAACACTACCAGGTTAGTGGTAGTGGACTTCCCTTTCATAAAACCATGTTGTTCATCACATATACAATTGTTCACAACAAATTCAAGTCTGTGTTTTACCAGGCTTTCAAAACATTTAGGAACAGGTAATAACTTCGCAATACCTCTATAATTATTAATTTTATTGCGACAACCCGATTTATAAAGCGGTTTAATATACGAAAATTTCCAAGAGTCAAGGAATAAACCAAACTTCAAGGACAGGTTAAACACTTTGGTAAGAACATAAGAGAGGCTAGAGTAACATTTCTTTAATAATAAGTTACACATTAAGTCAGGTCCATGAAAAATGTCACCACTTAAATCCTTTAGGCATAATTCAACTTCACCCTGCTCTAATTGAATAAGACCAAGATCGACAATTGAATCTAAATCAATACACTCAGAGCTAGGACCACTATTATGATTGGACATATAGACAGATTCAAAATAATCAGCAAAAAAATCACAGCTTTCTTGCAAACTATTAGAATGTAGACTCTTGTACTCCATGCAAGCCGGCATGGTAGACGAAACACGTTTAGATTTGATGTAAGTCCAGATTATTATTTTCAATAGTTGTAATATATTGATTATATAATAAAATAAATGGTTAAAAAAATTTTTTAAAAAAAATTCTTTTCATTAACTAAAAAATGTACTGAAAAGTAAATAAAAAAAATATTTTAAAGAAAGCGTGAAATTTCAATTTTATGAAAAAGTTAATTAAAAGAATGGCGCATTTTTCATCAAAAATTGAAAATATAACTGTAAATCGCGTGAGATTTACAATAACCCTCAATTTTTTGCTTTGTTAATTTCAAATTCTAACAAAATTTTTTGATGAAAAATGCGCCATTCTTTTAATTAACTTTTTCATTAAAATTGAAATTTCACGCTTTCTTTAAAATATTTTTTATTTTTTACTTTTCAGTACATTTTTTAGTTAATGAAAAGAATTTTGGAACGAAGTTCCTTAACGCGGCTTGCGGGTAGAGTGAATTGGGAGAAATCGTCACGTAAGAAAATGCGATATTTTGTGTATGTATGCGTGCGAGTATCGATCCCAGTAGGCAATTTGTGAATTTATTAAATCAGAATGCAGTGTTTTTCTTTAGAAATTGGAATCAATTTGCACCGATAGCTATATAGGCCAGTCATTAGAGCGAAAAAAACGGCAGATTTTGTTATAAAATTGTACAGCAAACTGCTTGCACTACTACTTCAGGGGTATCTCATAGATTACTAAAACCAAAAAACCAGCCAAAATTTACTCATGTGGAATTGTTTAAACAATAATTAGCAACAAAAATGGGTACTTTTTCCGTTTTTGGCGTATACAATCAAAAGTACTGGATGAATCACGTTACTCCCAACAGGAGATTTGTAGAGAATTGAAAACCCTACAAAATGGGGTTTTCTAGACCTCAATCGGATAATTTTTCGCCGAGAAAAGCTAGAAAACCCCTTAAAATACCTCATACCTCTGTTACTTTGCAATATTAGGGTATGATTTTTTGGAACATAATACCCTGGTACATATACTTTAAACTGCCAAAAGATGAAATTTGTCGCATGTATAGTTTCTGCTTAATTGCAGCATAAACAAAATAGACCCTAATCTTGCACATTGCGCCAATATTAGCAGAGTGGCCCGATTGAAATTTCCAAAACGGTTTCTGAAAGTATAGGCTAGGGGCTACAATTTGTCTATCTCACATTTTAATATAAGTTTGGAGAACAATGCTAAAAATGCTTTTGAAAATGGTACATAGGGCGAACATTCTAATTCTAGAAGTTTCGAGGTAGCGGCGGCGGGGTATAAAACAACGAAGGAGGCGTTAGGCCGGCCGCATACCAAAGCTTCATATGCAGCTTTTCGTTACTATTGCATGAAGATAAATGCAGCAAAGCAGCATGTGACGATTTGTTCCATATAAAAAAAGTGTAATATGTAGCTAATAAGCATGTGAAGCTTCGTGCATTTTTGCAAGTGAATTGAATATTTGAGTTTCCTTTCAGCATGGAGCTCAGTACGTACTAGTACCTACTGACAACTTCATGGTAAATGAACTTCATGAAAGCTAAGTGCATGAAGGATAATTTAATTTTTTTTATAAATTAAATGGAAAATACTCTATCTAAGTCTTATTGGAGTAAACCTTCTTTCCTTAAAGTAATAAATATATGCAGTCGGAATCTACATATATTTAATTGAACAGATACTTATTAAGGGAAAGTGTTATTTAACAAAATACACTATCGTATTTTTGGAACGAAGTTCCTTATCGCGCGTTGGGAAAGGGGACTAGACGGAAAAAATTAAGACCAAAAGTTGTAACGACACTTTTTGGTATAGTTGTGCCGTGCAGCGTGCGCATGTTTCCCTGTCTGTTTCTCTCTCTCTCATAGAAAGCAAGCCAGTTTTTTTCGTTTCGTCTTTCTATTTCGCATTGTACAGTGTAGTGTCGCGACGATTATTTTTTGAGTGTATACAGGTTGTTTTTGTTTTGTTATTTTTGTTGTTTTTGACGTTTTTGTTGTTTCTGTTGCTTTTGTTGTTTTTGTTATTTTTGTTATTTTTGTTGTTTTTGTTGTTTTTGTTATTTTAGTTGTTTTTGCTGTTTTTGTTGTTTTTGTTGCTTTTGTTGTTTTTGTTATTTTTGTTGTTTTTGTTGTTTTTGTTATTTTTGTTGTTTTTGCTGTTTTTCCTGTTTTTGCTGTTTTTGTTGTTTCTGTTGTTTTTGTTGCTTTTGTCGTTTTTGTTGTTTTTGCTGTTTTTGTTGTTTTTGTTGTTTTGTTGTTTTTGTTATTTCTGTTGTTTTTGTTGTTTTTGTTATTTTTGTTGTTTTTGTTGTTTTTGTTGCTTTTGTTGCTTTTGTCGTTTTTGTTGTTTTTATTATTTTTGTTGTTTTTGTTATTTTTGTTGTTTTTGTTGTTTTTGATGTTTTTGTTGTTTCTGTTCTTTCTGTTGTTTCTGTTGTTTTTGTTGCTTTTGTTGTTTTTGTTGTTTTTGTTGTTTTTGTTATTTTTGTTGTTTTTGTTGTTTTTGTTGTTTTTGTTGTTTTTATTATTTTTGTTGTTTTTGTTATTTTTGTTGTTTTTGTTGTTTTTGATGTTTTTGTTGTTTTTGTTACTTTTGTTGTTTTTTGTTTTTGTTGTTTTTGTTGCAAGTACAAGTGTTGCAAATTTATGTGCAGCCGAGTGTGTAATGGAAAACGGCGTTACCTTAATCATGGCAGTCATATATGTCTCACCAAATAACAAATTAATACATATTCAGGAGTTTATTCATCGAGCACTGCTAGAGTATTCTAAAGATGTATCTCGAACGCTTAGCAGATACAACGAAAATTTAGATAAAGTTCCACTCATTCTGGCCGGTGATTTTAACATCAACTTCAGTAATGAAAAATCAAAACCATTACTACAGTTTCTAGAGGAAGAATTTGATTTAAGAATAAACAATAATCCAGCAGAGTCAACAAGAAAATATAATACTACCATTGATGCAGTTTTTTCAACATATTTAAATAAAATAGAATCCCAAACATATGTTTCCTACTTCAGTTACCACAAGCCAATTATTACTAAAATTGGGCTTACTGATTAAGTTTATATTACATTATATTTATTAATAATAAAAAAATAGTATTATAACTTAAAAACAAAATTTTTATTACAATTCCTTCACTAATTAATCGAAAAGAACTTCGTTCCATCCGGGTGTCCCTTGCACCTCTTTGTTTTTTTTATAATGGTATCAGGTACATTACATTTTTTTTATTATATATTGCGAACATATGTCATTTGGAATCAATGCTTAATTTGATTGAAAATAAATAATTATTAATAATACTATGAACATTTTACAGTTTATTCAATGGAAAAAAATAAAAGGCATCAACTAAGAAATATGCAATAAAATAACCAGCTTAAGCATCATGCTTTTTTGTGCAACAGTCTCTTCTTCGCTTAGCTACCTTACATATATACTTTTATTTTCATTCTCGCGATCATCATTCTATTTGTAGCTTAATTCGTATAAATTATTTTAGAATTGATTTTCATCTTCTTCTATGCAAATATCTTCTATAGATATGTTAGAGCACATTATTTCGGTACAGTTTGCGCACAAATTTGAGCATTGTAAACCATGCTTCCTGCACGTACAAGAAGTATACTCACACCCACAACATATATAGGCCCGATACGTTTCGAATTAGAATGTTCGCCCTATGTACCATTTTCAAAAGCATTTTTAGCATTGTTCCCCAAACTTATATTAAAATGTGAGATAGACAAATTGTAGCCCCTAGCCTATACTTTCAGAAACCGTTTTGGAAATTTCAATCGGGCCACTCTGCTAATATTGGCGCAATGTGCAAGATTAGGGTCTATTTTGTTTATGCTGCAATTAAGCAGAAACTATACATGCGACAAATTTCATCTTTTGGCAGTTTAAAGTATATGTACCAGGGTATTATGTTCCAAAAAATCATACCCTAATATTGCAAAGTAACAGAGGTATGAGGTATTTTAAGGGGTTTTCTAGCTTTTCTCGGCGAAAAATTATCCGATCGAGGTCTAGAAAACCCCATTTTGTAGGGTTTTCAATTCTCTACAAATCTCCTGTTGGGAGTAACGTGATTCATCCAGTACTTTTTATTGTATACGCCAAAAACGGAAAAAGTACCCATTTTTGTTGCTAATTATTGTTTAAACAATTCCACATGAGTAAATTTTGGCTGGTTTTTTGGTTTTAGTAATCTATGAGATACCCCTGAAGTAGTAGTGCAAGCAGTTTGCTGTACAATTTTATAACACGAAAAAATCTCTAATGACTGGTCTAATAGGAAGAAATGATGATGCAAAGTGTCATGCATGACGAACGTGCACACTTTTTGCATTGGTCATTATCGAGGATAGATGCTTATGCTTTCTTGTCTGTCTGTTTGTCCGGTACAAATCTTGCAATCGATTTTTTGAATACTTCTGGTTACCCGATCACCCTGAAACTTTGCACACAGCTTCAGCTCCGATGACAATGCGCTATGGTATACCAATTATACCGTCAGATTCATGGCCGTGGTCTCAAGAGGACGGATTACTGTTTTCTTCAAGGAACAAATTTTGCAATCGATTTTACAAATACTTCCGGGTATCCTATCATGCTGAAATTTTGCACACGGCTTTAGCTCCCATGACAATGCAATATAGTATATACCTTTAGATCCATGGAGGCCGCTCAGGAGGGCGGATTGAAATATTCTTTACAACCCCTTCGACATGGGTATCAAATGAAAGGATATGATAAGTAGAACACCATAAGCAATATAGTATACTCAAAATATCATTTGGTCCATGGCGGACATCTCCAGCGGGTGAATTACCATTTTCTTCACAACCCCCTCGACATGGGTATCAAATGAAAGAGTATGATAAGTAGAACACCATAAGCAATATAGTATACTCAATCTATCATTTGGTCAATAGTGGCCATCTTAAGAGGGCCGATTACCATTTTCTTCACAACCCCTTTGAGATGGGTATCAAATGAAAGAGTATGATAAGTGGAACACCATAAGCAATATAGTATACTCAATTTATCATTTGGGCCATGGCGGCCATCTCAAGAGGGCGGATTACCATCTTCATCACAACCCCTTCGAGATGGGTATCAAATGAAAGAGTATGATAAGTAGAACACCATAAGAACTATAGAATATTCAATATATCGTTTGGTCCATGGCGGTCATTTCAAGAGGGCGGATTATCATTTTCTTCACAACCCCAGGACATGGGTATCAAAGGAAAGGGCATTATAAGTAAAATGCCGTAGGCTATGTCTTTATATTCATGGCGGTCATCTCAAGAGGGCGGATTACTAGTTTCTTCACAACACCCGAGACACGGGTATCAAATGAAAGGGAATGATAAGTGGGACACCATAAGGAACATAGTGTACTCAATATATCGTTTGGTCCATGGCGGCCACCACAAAAGGGCGGGTTACCATTTCCTTCACAGTTCCCTCGACATGGGTATCAAATGAAAGAGTATGATAAGTGAAACACCATAAGCAATATACTATGTGCCCCTTAATCCCTCGTGGGACATAGGGCGGAAACAGTTGCCCTCCAGCGGACTCTGTTTTGCGCGACAGCTCTTAGCTCTGACCAGGATCTCCCAGTAGTTGCGGCCTCTGCTAGTACGGTTCTCCTCCACGTTGTTCTAGGTCTTCCAACTCGACGGGATCCTTGCGGGTTCCAGTCAAGGGCCTGTTTGGCTAGATTTTCGTTATCGCGTCGCAAGGTGTGGCCAACCCAATTCCATTTCCTTCGCCTGATTTGGTCGTCTATCCTTTCTTGGCCGGCACGGCGCCATAGCTCTTCATTTGAAATTCTATCTTGCCAGCGGATTTTTAGGATACGACGTAGGCATCTGTTTATGAAGACTTGTAGGCGCCCTGTGATGAATTGGGTGACTTTCCATGTTTCGCAACCGTATAAAAGAACTGCCTTAACGTTGGAGTTGAACAGCCGCAATTTGGTGTTGGTTGAGATCTCCGTTGATCTCCATATGTGGAACAAGCATGCATATGCGCTTCGTGCTTTATTTATTCTGGAACTGACGTCTTCTTCTGCACCACCATTTTCGGTAATAATACTACCGAGGTAGCAGAATTTATCTACCAGTTCCACGTCACGGTTATTCAGCGCAGTTCGTTCAAGTGTGTTTGCATTTATCCGCATTTCTTTGGTTTTATTCGGATTCAGCCTTAAGCCTGCTAGACTACTTTCTGTTGCCAAATTGTTTAACATGTTTTTTTAGCTCCTGATGTCTGTGGGCCAGCAAACAGATATCATCTGCGTAGTCGAGGTCCTTAAGGCGATCTAGCAAACCCCACTGTATGCCGCCTGTTCTACTATCTAGAGCGCCAACAAGAATGTCATTTATTACTATAAGAAATAGTAATGGGGATAGTAAGCATCCTTGTCGTACTCCTGAACTCACCTCAAAGTTGTCGGGTAATTTTCCGTTATGGAGAACTCTGCATTTGGAATTGTTGTATAGGGCTTTTATCAATTCTATTATCTTATCCGGCAGTCCACGTCGCCGTAATGCCTGCCATATAAAGCTCCTATTAACCGAGTCGAACGCTTTCTCATAATCTACGAAAGCAAGGTAAAGGGGGGATCGGAATTCAGTAGACTGTTCCACTATTATTCTTAAGGTGTTGATGTGATCTATACATGAACGGCCCTTCCTGAATCCGGCCTGCTGCCTTCTAAGCGTTTGATCTACTGCCTCTCTTATTCTTGATAGTATAGTGTGGGACAAGATTTTACCCACAGTAGATAATAGACAGATGCCTCTCCAGTTGTCGCATATTGTTAGATCCCCCTTTTTGGGTATTTTGACTATGATACCTTCCGTCCAATCCTCCGGAAAGGTACAGGTGTTCCATGCTAATTCGAGGATTGGCTGAAGCGCATCTGCTATGAGGCTTGAGTCGGCTTTCAACAATTCTGGCGGGATGCCATCTCTTCCAGCTGCTTTACCATTGGCCATCGCATGAATTGCGGTTACTATTTCCGTCTTGGATGGGGCCCGGGTGTTGATTCTTATCGGCTGTGCATTGTTGCTGTTTTCCTGAGGTTCCTGTGTGAGTGAGCCATTCAGGGCGGCGAAGAAATAATCTCTCCATCTTTGGAGCTGCTCCTCGTCGCTGCACAGCAGCCTTCCATCCGCACTCTTAACGGCATGCTTTTTAGTAGAGTGCTTTCCCGAGAGCTGTTTAGTAATTTGGTACAGCACTTTACTGTTGCCTGTGTTTGCCGCGTTTTCCGCTTTTTCTGCGAGCTCGTTTATCTGCTGCCTTTTATCACCCCGGACACTTCTCTTTACCTCTCGGTGTAATTGAGAGTACTCCCGTTCAAGTTGGTGACGTCTATCCGGGTCGCTTGTAGAGTTTATGTTATTTTTGAGGGCCCTCCTGCGTTCTATTTTTTGCCAGGTGCTGTCCGAGATCCAATGTTGCATGTTTCTCTGGACATAACCGATGCTTGTTTCCGCAGCCGTCAATATAGCGCCCTTTGTTGTACTCCACAGGTCTTCAATATTTGTGTCGTCAGAAACGGTTTGCTGGTTTAATATTTGCTGCAGGTTTCCAGCAAATTCTCGCTTTTTAGCGCTCTCCCGCAAGAGGTCAACGTTAAACCGTCTACGGTTTATAGATTCACGTTGAAAGTTTCTGATTGCAGCGATTCTAAGGCGAATAGTTGCTACTACCAAATGGTGGTGGCTTCCAGTGTCCGCTCCCCTGAAGCTCCTGACATCTTCCAGAATGGTTCTCCATCTGCGGCTGACGGCCACATGATTTATCTGATTTCTCGTTCTACCATCGGGCGATACCCAGGTCTCTTTATGTATCTTCTTGTGACAAAAGTAAGTTCCACCTACCATAAGTTGATGGGAAGAACAAAAGTCAACGAAAAGCTCACCATTGTTATTGGTAACTTGGCTTAGGCCTTGTTTTCCAATTGTTTGTTCAAGACCGGTGTTGTCGTGACCGATTTGTGCATTTAAGTCACCCATTAATACAATGATGTCTCCCCTTGGAATAGAGCGAAAAACCTCATTCAGTCGCATGTAGAACTCGTCTTTGATGTCATCTTCTGCGTCTTCGGTTGGAGCATAGCATTGAACTACCGTAGTACTTCTTAGCCTGGTACGTAGGCGCACGGTAATAATCCTCTCAGAAACTGGTGACCAGCTAATGAGGCTAGCCCTGGCTTCTTTGGTGAGTATTACGCCAACACCACTCCTACGGCTTTCAGTTTCATTTCTCCCAGAATATAAGAAGGACTCGCCATTTGGGCAGATATGTTCCCCCGCATCGGGCCATCTGGTCTCGCTCAGTCCCATGATCTTGATTTTATATCGATTCATCTCGTTGAGGACTTCATCCAGCCGTCCCTCAGCAAGCATTGTTCTCACATTCCATGATCCGATTCGTGTCCTTGTTCGAAAAGCAAAGGTCATCGTCGTGTTGTCCATCCGGTTCCGAGGCACTGTTTGCCGATTCGTAGCAATAGTGTTTTTTATGGGAGCGGGTTGCTAACCCTCAGCCCAACCGACTTAAAAGCAATATAGTATACTCAATTTATCATTTGGTCCATGGCGGCCATCTCAAGAGGGCGGATTACCATTTTCTTCACAACCTCTTCGAGATGGGTATCAAATGAAAGAGTATGATAAGTAGAACACCATAAGCAATATAGTATATTCAATATATCGTTTGGTCCATGGCGGTCATCTCAAGAGGGCGGATTACCATTTTCTTCACCACTCCCTCGACATGGGTATCAAATGAAAGTGCATTATAAGTAGAATGCAGTAGGCTATGTCTTTATATTCATGACGGCCATCTCAAGAGGCCGGATTACTATTTTCTTCACAATACCCGAGACATGGCTATCAAATGAATGGGTATGATAAGTGGAATACCTTAAGCAATATAGTATACTCAATATATCATTTGGTCCATGGTGGCCATCTCAAGAGGGCGGATTACCATTTTCCTCACAACCCCCTCGGCATGAGTATCAAATGAAAGGGCATTATAAGTAAAATGCAGTAGGCTATGTCTTTACCTTCATGGCGGTCATCTCAAGAGGGCGGATTACTATTTTCTTCACAACACCCGAGACATGGGTATCAAATAAAAGGGTATGATAAGTGGGACACCATAAGGAATTTAGTGTACTCAATATATCGTTTGGTCCATGGCGGCCATCTCAAGAGGGCGGATTACCATTTTCTTCACAGTTCCCTCGTTTTTTCAAGATTCTTGGACAAAATTGATTCTGAAGTATATGCATCTTATTATAGTTATCATAAGCCAATAATTTCTATGTTACAATTGGTGATAAAATTTGAAATTTTTTTTTGGAAAGTTTTAGAATGTTAATATTATAATGAATATTTTCCTAAAATATTAAATTAAATTTTTGATTTGATTCGATCCTTTACATTATTTGCTTGAAAAATGGTATAAAGTAAAAATAAATAAAATATTCAGATTTTATTTGGAGTTACATTCGCAGTTGTAGAAAAATCGTAAGGAACTTCGTTCCTGACGGGGGTCCCATGACCGCAGCTGATTTTTCGAACGAAGTTCCTTATCGCGCGTTGGGAAAGGGGACTAGACGGAAAAAATTAAGACCAAAAGTTGTAACGACACTTTTTGGTATAGTTGTGCCGTGCAGCGTGCGCATGTTTCCCTGTCTGTTTCTCTCTCTCTCATAGAAAGCAAGCCAGTTTTTTTCGTTTCGTCTTTCTATTTCGCATTGTACAGTGTAGTGTCGCGACGATTATTTTTTTGAGTGTATACAGGTTGTTTTTGTTTTGTTATTTTTGTTGTTTTTGACGTTTTTGTTGTTTCTGTTGCTTTTGTTGTTTTTGTTGTTTTTGTTATTTTTGTTATTTTTGTTGTTTTTGTTGTTTTTGTTATTTTAGTTGTTTTTGTTGTTTTTGCTGTTTTTGTTGTTTTTGTTGCTTTTGTTGTTTTTGTTATTTTTGTTGTTTTTGTTGTTTTTGTTATTTTTGTTGTTTTTGCTGTTTTTCCTGTTTTTGCTGTTTTTGTTGTTTCTGTTGTTTTTGTTGCTTTTGTCGTTTTTGTTGTTTTTGCTGTTTTTGTTGTTTTTGTTGTTTTGTTGTTTTTGTTATTTCTGTTGTTTTTGTTGTTTTTGTTATTTTTGTTGTTTTTGTTGTTTTTGTTGCTTTTGTTGCTTTTGTCGTTTTTGTTGTTTTTATTATTTTTGTTGTTTTTGTTATTTTTGTTGTTTTTGTTGTTTTTGATGTTTTTGTTGTTTCTGTTCTTTCTGTTGTTTCTGTTGTTTTTGTTGCTTTTGTTGTTTTTGTTGTTTTTGTTGTTTTTGTTATTTTTGTTGTTTTTGTTGTTTTTGTTGTTTTTGTTGTTTTTATTATTTTTGTTGTTTTTGTTATTTTTGTTGTTTTTGTTGTTTTTGATGTTTTTGATGTTTTTGTTGTTTTAGTTACTTTTGTTGTTTTTTGTTTTTGTTGTTTTTGTTGCAAGTACAAGTGTTGCAAATTTATGTGCAGCCGAGTGTGTAATGGAAAACGGCGTTACCTTAATCATGGCAGTCATATATGTCTCACCAAATAACAAATTAATACATATTCAGGAGTTTATTCATCGAGCACTGCTAGAGTATTCTAAAGATGTATCTCGAACGCTTAGCAGATACAACGAAAATTTAGATAAAGTTCCACTCATTCTGGCCGGTGATTTTAACATCAACTTCAGTAATGAAAAATCAAAACCATTACTACAGTTTCTAGAGGAAGAATTTGATTTAAGAATAAACAATAATCCAGCAGAGTCAACAAGAAAATATAATACTACCATTGATGCAGTTTTTTCAACATATTTAAATAAAATAGAATCCCAAACATATGTTTCCTACTTCAGTTACCACAAGCCAATTATTACTAAAATTGGGCTTACTGATTAAGTTTATATTACATTATATTTATTAATAATAAAAAAATAGTATTATAACTTAAAAACAAAATTTTTATTACAATTCCTTCACTAATTAATCGAAAAGAACTTCGTTCCATCCGGGTGTCCCTTGACACCTCTTTGTTTTTTACCTGTAGTGTTCAAATCTTTCGCAATGTTTTCCCAAATTTTTTTTTAAAAAATTTTTTTTAACCATTTATTTTATTTTCTACTTTTGACGTGACAACGTCTATTAAAACGATGAACGCCGGCTGCATGCACGAAAAATGATGACTCATTGTCCCGTTATGTCCCGTTATGTCCCGTTATCTCCCGAAGTAATTTTAAAAAATTGATCGTAGTAATCTTAAAAATTTGATTAAAATTGTCAATATTAATTAGATTAAATTATTGTCAAATTGTCAACAATAAGCAAAGCAAGCCAAACACTCTGTCTCCTAACTGGGTGCCGGTGTATAAGAAAATAGTGAACATTACACTGACGAAAACCGTGAAATGCAAACGAAAACAGTTTCCTTGCGTTCCTGCTTGTGCTATTACCATTCACAAGTCGCAAGGTGGGACGTTTACTGTTATTATCTATAATATAAAAATAAGTCGAGTTTTCCTTCCAGACGCTATAATTAGAGAACGCACGATCCGATTTCCACGGTTTTGCATTCGTTGGAAAGGTCTCGGGCTCCGTGAGGTTTATAGCAAAAAAATTTCAAAAGCAGGCGCTTGGTCCATAGCAGCCATCTCAAGAGGGCGGATTACCATTTTCTTTACAACCCCTCGACATGGATATCAAATGAAAGGTTATGGTAAGTAGAACACCAAAAGCAATATAGTATACTCAATATATCGTTTGGTCCATGGCAGTCATCACAAGAAAGCAGATGACCATTTTCTTCACAACCCATTCGAAATGGGTATCCAATGAAAGAGTATGATAAGTAGAACAATATAAGCAATATAGTATACTCAATATGTCGCTTGGTCCATAGCGGCCACCTCAAGAATGCGGATTACCATTTTCTTCACAACACCTTCGACATGGATATCGAATGAAAGAGTATGATAAGTAGAACACCATAGGCAATAAAGTATACTCAATATATCGTTTGGTCCATGGCGATCATCTCAAGCGGGCGGATTACCATTTTCTTCACAACCCCTTCGAGATGGGTATCAAATGAGAGAGTATGATAAGTAGAACACATAAGCAATATAGTATACTCAATATATATCGTTTGGTCCATAGCGGCCATCTCCAGAGGTTGGATTACCGATATTTTCACACCTCTCGATATGGATTTCAAATGGGTATGGCGATCATCTCAAGCGGGCGGATTACCATTTTCTTCACAACCCCTTCGAGATGGGTATCAAATGAGAGAGTATGATAAGTAGAACACCATAAGCAATATAGTATACTCAATATATCGTTTGGTCCATGGCGGTCATCTCAAGAGGGAGGATGATCATTTTCTTCACTCCCCCCTCGACATTGGTATCAAATGAAAGGGCATTATAAGAAGAATGCCATAGACCATGTCTTTAGATTCATGGCGGCCATCTCAAGAGGGCGGATTGCGATTTTCTTCACAACACCCGAGACATGGGTATCAAATGAAAGGCTATGAAAAGTAGAACACCATAAGCAATATAGTATACTCAATTTATAATTTGGTCCATGGCGGCCATCTCAAAAGGGCGGTTTACCATTTTCTTCACAACTCCTTCTAGATGGGTATCAAATGAGAGAGTATGATAAGTAGAACACCATATGCAATATAGTATACTCAATATATCGTTTGGTCCATAGCGGCCATCTCAAGAGTGCGGATTAATATTTTCTTCACAACCCCTTCGACATGGGTATCAAATGAAAGAGTATGATAAGTAGAACACCATAGGCAATATAGTATACTCAATATATCATTTGGTCCATGGTGGTCATCTCCCGAAATCAATTTTCCCAGATTTGTTCTTTTTTCACTATAGCTTTTTCCTATCGCAGACTGTGTCCTCATAATCTTATTTTATTGAAAGGCGTTGCAACGCACGCGGGTTTTTGCTAGTTTAATATAAATGATTCAAGTTTATTCATAAAAGTATGCAATCATTTCATCAATGTTTTCTCATGACGTTGTCACGTTAAACTATCGTCCGTAAACCCTCTTTACAGACAACAAATTTTTAGTTTATTATATGTATTCCGCCATTTTATGATGGCAATTCTATTAGATTTAAAATTACGTCACACAGTTTACTGTATTCATTTGATACCCATGTCGTGGGCTCGGTGGAACATAACTGCAAAAACGGCCCCCATCTCGGAACCGTCTTCTTGATTTTTTTACAAAAAGGTCAGATTGCATTTAGTACTTATACATGATGAGTTGAACTCAAGTTGAACCCAAGTCTAACTACATGTAAACGGGAGTCGAGTTGGGTTAAGGTTGACTGAACTCGACTCAGCTCTGCTACCAGGGTTTAGTTGAAATTATGCATACGGACATGAGTTCAGTATTTGAGTAGTTGAATTTAGTTGACAGCAGCATCTCTGTGTTTGTTTGTGATTTTTTGTAACGTGTATTGCTTCTTTATTATCAATTCACCCTTAACTCAACTATTCATCTCATCATTCATACACATTAACCACCCGAACTACGAGTGTGTGCAAAATTGGAAGTTGATCGGTTATATTTGCTACTTTTTAGTCTATTATAAGCTTTCCGCAATTTAGTGTTGGCCGCCATTTTGAATTTGGAATGACGCCACATAGCTTATTGTGTTCTACCTGTCATATCCTTTCATTTGATACCCATGTCAGAGGGCCGCGGAGCACAATTTCAAAAATCGGGCGCCATTTTGGAACCGCCATCTTGATATTTTTACAAAATGGCCAGATTGCATTGTCATCCAAACTAAACGTGTATGCAAAATTTCAGCTCTATCCGAAACCGGGAAGTGGGTCAAATTTAACTTCCAAGATTTGAAGACAAACAGTGTAAGTTAAATAAAAGAATTTAATAAAAATCTATTGAAAAATTGGTATTCTTTATGAAGTCTTTTGAATTTGGCTAAATTGTAATCATTGCAATGAAGCCTTGAAATTTTGTGAGCTTTATTTTTAGCATTTTTAAGCCTCAACAAACCTTTATTGAACCAAGGCGGATGATTAGAAGACACATGAACAACGATTGGAATGAAACGCTTAACACCAACATGAACCAATTCAAGGAACCTCGTATAATAATTATCTAGATTAGAAGAAAAGCATTCAAGTTCCCTGTCCCAGTTCACAGATTGCAAATAATTATTCAGTCCATTATAATCACCTTTAATAAAATTATATTTAGATGAACTAACATTAATTGCAATTGAAGCAAATTTATAGGTGCAGATATCGAGTACAAAAGGTTTGTGAAAAATGTCAATCTTAGCTAAAGGCTGCAGTGCTTCAAATGCATTACAAATCAAATCTGGGCTAATTAAAGCTAAATCTAAAATCCTTCCAATACAATTATAAAACCTGTTAACCTGATTTAAATTCAGCGATAAAGCAGTATCAATAATTAGACATTCACTTCGAGATGAAAAGTTCAGCGGTGAAAGATTATTATCATCTTCGCAGTGAGACCAGTTTATGTTGGGTAGATTAAAATCTCCTAAAATGCATATAAATTCACCAGGTGGGACGTCTGTAAACAGGGTGTTGAGATTTCTTGCATGCGCCTCATAAATCACAACAGAAGACACTGGCGGAATATAACTAACACAAATTAAATTTCCCAGTCCCGGAATTAAAACACAAATAGCAAGTTGTTCAACTTCAGCATCCTCAACTTCAAGTGTTAGCAATCTAGAACGAAAATCAGCCTTAACTGCAATAAGCACACCACCTCCACGTGATCTTCCAGTCGAAATAGGGCAGCGGTCTCTTCTATAAACAATGAACTTATTTTCATCGAAAAACTAGGAAGTTAAATGTATTGATGTAAGCCATGTTTCCGCCAGAACAATAATATTAAAATCATTAGTCGTAGCATTTAAACAAATATCACGGGACTTAGAAGACATGCCCCGAATATTCTGATAATATAATGAAATGAATTCACTACTGCATGATGACAGTTTAACTATGTCACAGGTTGATCCAGCTTCGATGGAACGGAGTTTTTTGGAAGATTCACGAACTTACGGCCTACAACTCCAACGGGCCACAATTCAGGATCTAAAATTTTATCAAAAACATGCTCTGGAACACCCAGCTTGAAGGTCGTAAACCTCAGCGAGGTATGGTCAAGATCCCTCTTAACTAAACGTTTACATCGAAATCTAGCACGATCAATACATAAAGATGTAGATATATAGTTAACAATATTATCTTCAGTCGTCAATGGATGCAACCTGGATAAATGAAGCCACTTTTATTCCACAATGGCAGAAATGTCCTTACAATCCAACGCTGTCCCAACAACACGAATTTGGCTACGCCGCTTACGACGCACCTCCATACAATCATTACCGGAATCGCGAACATTGCCAATGTTATGAAACACAGAAGCAGCAACGTTATTGGTAGCAACACCAACCAGCTGTGTGAAGTTGGCCCCCCGAATTGCGAATTTCAAATTTGTACTGGGGGAATCGATTGACCATTTTTTGACCATTATTGACCACCATTAATTTTCGTTTGACCACCCGCCATTTTCGAGAAACAATCAAAACAACTTTGGGGGGCTAACTTCACGCTAGCCCCCCGAGTTTGATATTTCGATAATTTTAAATCGGAAAAGGATTGACCACTTTTTGACCATTATTGACCACCAAAATATGTCGTTTGACCACCCTCCAATTTTACAAAAAAAAAATTTTTTTTAATGTATTAGTCACCTGCGAAAGAATTCGAAATGCAACGAGCAGTTTCTCCAAAATTTTCAGCGTTTGACCACTCGTCATTATCAAATTTCACTAGAACAACCGCGAAAAATGATCTAACTTCGTGATCCGTCTCTTTTGAAATTGTAAAAAAAAATTTTACGCATTTTGAGAGGTGGTCAAACGTCAAATTACGTTTCTAACGCCTTTGCGAAGGTGGTCAAACGTTTTCAGCGTTTGACCACTCGTCATTATCAAATTTCACTAGAACAACCGCGAAAAATGATCTAACTTCGTGATGCGTCTCTTTTGAAATTGTAAAAAATTTTTTTACGCATTTTGAGAGGTGGTCAAACGTCAAATTACGTTTCTAACGCCTTTGCGAAGGTGGTCAAACGTTTTCAGCGTTTGACCACTCGTCATTATCAAATTTCACTAGAACAACCGCGAAAAATGATCTAACTTCGTGATGCGTCTCTTTTGAAATTGTAAAAAAAATTTTTACGCATTTTGAGAGGTGGTCAAACGTCAAATTACGTTTCTAACGCCTTTGCGAAGGTGGTCAAACGTTTTCAGCGTTTGACCACTCGTCATTATCAAATTTCACTAGAACAACCGCGAAAAATGATCTAACTTCATGATGCGTCTCTTTTGAAATTGTAAAATTTTTTTTACGCATTTTGATAGGTGGTCAAACGTCAAATTACGTTTCTACCGCCTTTGCGAAGGTGGTCAAACGTTTTCAGCGTTTGACCACCAGTCATTATCAAATTTCACTAGAACAACCGCGAAAAATGATCTAACTTCGTGATGCGTCTCTTTTGAAATTGTAAAAAAAAATTTTACGCATTTTGAGAGGTGGTCAAACGTCAAATTACGCTTCTAACGCCTTTGCGAAGGTGGTCAAACGTTTTCAACGTTTGACCACTCGTCATTATCAAATTTCACTAGAACAACCGCGAAAAATGATCTAACTTCGTGATGCGTCTCTTTTGAAATTGTAAATTTTTTTTTTACGCATTTTGAGAGGTGGTCAAACGTCAAATTACGTTTCTAACGCCTTTGCGAAGGTGGTCAAACGTTTTCAGCGTTTGACCACTCGTCATTATCAAATTTCACTAGAACAACCGCGAAAAATGATCTAACTTCGTGATGCGTCTCTTTTGAAATTGTAAAAAAAAAATTTACGCATTTTGAGAGGTGGTCAAACGTCAAATTACGTTTCTAACGCCTTTGCGAAGGTGGTCAAACGTTTTCAGCGTTTGACCACTCGTCATTATCAAATTTCACTAGAACAACCGCGAAAAATGATCTAACTTCGTGATGCGTCTCTTTTGAAATTGTAAAAAAAAATTTTACGCATTTTGAGAGGTGGTCAAACGTCAAGTTACGTTTCTAACGTCTTTGCGAAGGTGGTCAAACGTTTTCAGCGTTTGACCACTCGTCATTATCAAATTTCACTAGAACAACCGCGAAAAATGATCTAACTTCGTGATGCGTCTCTTTTGAAATTGTAAAAATTTTTTTTTACGCATTTTGAGAGGTGGTCAAACGTCAAATTACGTTTCTAACGCCTTTGCGAAGGTGGTCAAACGTTTTCAGCGTTTGACCACTCGTCATTATCAAATTTCACTAGAACAACCGCGAAAAATGATCTAACTTCGTGATGCGTCTCTTTTGAAATTGTAAAAAAAATTTTTACGCATTTTGAGAGGTGGTCAAACGTCAAATTACGTTTCTAACGCCTTTGCGAAGGTGGTCAAACGTTTTCAGCGTTTGACCACTCGTCATTATCAAATTTCACTAGAACAACCGCGAAAAATGATCTAACTTCGTGATGCGTCGCTTTTGAAATTGTAAAAAATTTTTTTACGCATTTTGAGAGGTGGTCAAACGTCAAATTACGTTTCTAACGCCTTTGCGAAGGTGGTCAAACGTTTTCAGCGTTTGACCACTCGTCATTATCAAATTTCACTAGAACAACCGCGAAAAATGATCTAACTTCGTGATGCGTCTCTTTTGAAATTGTAAAAAAAATTTTTACGCATTTTGAGAGGTGGTCAAACGTCAAATTACGTTTCTAACGCCTTTGCGAAGGTGGTCAAACGTTTTCAGCGTTTGACCACTCGTCATTATCAAATTTCACTAGAACAACCGCGAAAAATGATCTAACTGCATGATGCGTCTCTTTTGAAATTGTAAAATTTTTTTTACGCATTTTGAGAGGTGGTCAAACGTCAAATTACGTTTCTACCGCCTTTGCGAAGGTGGTCAAACGTTTTCAGCGTTTGACCACTCGTCATTATCAAATTTCACTAGAACAACCGCGAAAAATGATCTAACTTCGTGATGCGTCTCTTTTGAAATTGTAAAAAAAAATTTTACGCATTTTGAGAGGTGGTCAAACGTCAAATTACGTTTCTAACGCCTTTGCGAAGGTGGTCAAACGTTTTCAGCGCTTGACCACTCGTCATTATCAAATTTCACTAGAACAACCGCGAAAAATGATCTAACTTCGTGATGCGTCTCTTTTGAAATTGTAAAATTTTTTTTACGCATTTTGAGAGGTGGTCAAACGTCAAATTACGTTTCTAACGCCTTTGCGAAGGTGGTCAAACGTTTTCAGCGTTTGACCACTCGTCATTATCAAATTTCACTAGAACAACCGCGAAAAATGATCTAACTTCGTGATGCGTCTCTTTTGAAATTGTAAAAAAAAATTTTACGCATTTTGAGAGGTGGTCAAACGTCAAATTACGTTTCTAACGCCTTTGCGAAGGTGGTCAAACGTTTTCAGCGTTTGACCACTCGTCATTATCAAATTTCACTAGAACAACCGCGAAAAATGATCTAACTTCGTGATGCGTCTCTTTTGAAATTGTAAAAAAAATTTTTACGCATTTTGAGAGGTGGTCAAACGTCAAATTACGTTTCTAACGCCTTTGCGAAGGTGGTCAAACGTTTTCAGCGTTTGACCACTCGTCATTATCAAATTTCACTAGAACAACCGCGAAAAATGATCTAACTTCGTGATGCGTCTCTTTTGAAATTGTAAAAAAAATTTTTACGTATTTTGAGAGGTGGTCAAACGTCAAATTACGTTTCTAACGCCTTTGCGAAGGGGGTCAAACGTTTTCAGCGTTTGACCACTCGTCATTATCAAATTTCACTAGAACAACCGCGAAAAATGATCTAACTTCATGATGCGTCTCTTTTGAAATTGTAAAATTTTTTTTACGCATTTTGAGAGGTGGTCAAACGTCAAATTACGTTTCTAACGCCTTTGCGAAGGTGGTCAAACGTTTTCAGCGTTTGACCACTCGTCATTATCAAATTTCACTAGAACAACCGCGAAAAATGATCTAATTTCGTGATGCGTCTCTTTTGAAATTGTAAAAAAAAATTTTACGCATTTTGAGAGGTGGTCAAACGTCAAATTACGTTTCTAACGCCTTTGCGAAGGTGGTGAAACGTTTTCAGCGTTTGACCACTCGTCATTATCAAATTTCACTAGAACAACCGCGAAAAATGATCTAACTTCATGATGCGTCTCTTTTGAAATTGTAAAAAAAAATTTTTACGCATTTGGAGAGGTGGTCAAACGTCAAATTACGTTTCTAACGCCTTTGCGAAGGTGGTGAAACGTTTTCAGCGTTTGACCACTCGTCATTATCAAATTTCACTAGAACAACCGCGAAAAATGATCTAACTTCATGATGCGTCTCTTTTGAAATTGTAAAAAAAAATTTTTACGCATTTGGAGAGGTGGTCAAACGTCAAATTACGTTTCTAACGCCTTTGCGAAGGTGGTGAAACGTTTTAAACGTTTGACCGCTCGTCATTATCGAATTATAACACAGCCTGATTTTTTAATATCTTCCTTTGTTGTAGACCCCCTTGGGTGTGCCAATAATTTTGAGAGCCACCTTATGTATGTTTATGTATGTTCGCAATAGGCTCCTATACCGTAAAACCGATGTTGATGAATTTTAAACCAAGTTCTATTGACAATAAAACTTAGAACATACGCTATTCTATTACTTTCTAAAGACACTCCTAGATGGCGCTGCATGGAGAGCTTCGTTGAAAATCATCGCAGACCTTTGCATTTCTGCATAAAGGTCCGTGGGGTCTCCCATGAAGCACCTCGAAGACCAATTTTCGAAATTCAAAATGGCCGTCGAAATATGATCAAAATTAAAAATGGCCACAGAAATATGGTTGAATTTGCCAATTTTATTCCGATTCCAATGAAAGTGGGTATATAGAGGGTTTTCAGGTCGCAAATAACGAATTTGTGGTCAAAACTTATAGATTCAAAATGGCTGCCCCAATATGGCCGACAAATTTGCAAATTGTTTTCCGATTCCAATGAAAATCGGTATCCGGGATTTCTTAAGGTAGCAAATAACGAATTTATGGTCAGAAGTTATGAATTCAAAATGTCGGGGCCAATATGGCGGACGACTTAAAGGTTTTTAACTTCGCAAATAACAAATTTGTGGTCAAAACTTATGAATTTAAAAAGGCCACGCCAATATTGCCATCGAATTTGCAAATTTTGTTCCGCTTCCAATGAAAACTTGCATTCTGAACCTAATGTCTCAGACTTTTATTAGAATAGTTGGTTATGTTTAATTTTGAAGATTTGGATTAATTTCAAATATTTTAATGTTGGGTGCAGTGCAAAATATGTTCCGAACACGCTCCTACACCGTGCAACCGATCTTAATGAAATTTTAACCATGTGTTATTTACAATAAAACTTAAAAAATAGGTTATTCTATTACTTTCTAAAGCCACTTCTAGGTGGCGCTGTCATGGACAGCTTTGTTGAAAATTTTCTACAAATCGCCGATTGTATTCTATAATAATAATAATAATATATAATAATATAGTTAACCCTTCTAACGCAGAAGCGTAAGGCGCACTTCTCAGGTAGGCTGAGAAACATTTACCACCGTCACGTGGGCTCAGCTGAGGCATGCAAACATAAAAGTAACAAATAAAATTCAAATAAAAATGGAAAACGAAAAACAAATAAACAAAAAAAAAACATTAAATGCAAACCACATAAGTAGTCACGTGAGATCAAAAAGACTCCTGTTAAGGACATCTTTACTAATGCTCTCGCTAAAGACATTAATATTTTTATTCACGTTTATATGCAAGCGATTTACAGGTTCAAAACGACCGTAATTCGTGTTAGAGGTGTTGATATGTAAAAGAGGTGGCCCTCTCTAATTATAATCAGTCTCTTTAAACGACACACGGCGATTTAGAAAACCGGAGTAGACCTGATTCTAATGAAAAACGGTATAGTAGCAAATAGCGAATTTATGATCAAAACTTATAATTTCCAAAAGGCGAGTCTAGTACGGCGGACGAATTTAGTCAATTGTATTCTGGAGGTTTTAAACTTTTTTAATTAAAAATGGCCGCGCCGATATCGGGAACGAGTCTGCCAATTGTTTTCCGATCCCAATAAAATTCGGTATATGTAGTGAGGTTTTAAGGTAACAAATAACGAAATTATGATCAAAATTTATAACAAGTTTGGCTATTTGTCTTCCGATTTCTATTAAATTCCGAAACTGCCTTATTTATCCCAATTTGATAACATATGGCCAAGAGAAATTTGTTGGTATCGATATTAACGTACGAAAATAAAACATATCCAATTTGAAATTTTTTTTCTGGTCTCCGAAACTACAAAGGCCGTAGATAAGTTTAACTAGTAAAGTTTGTTTAGCCAGAAACTTACGAGTGCCTCATCGTGAAGTGGCCATTTACTCGCAACAAACTAGCCAATCCCTAACTACCTTTTACTATGAATAAATACTAATTATATTGATAGAAAAATAAATCAATATTATATTAATAGATAATACTATCATTGCAAAGAGTAAAAAAAAAAAATGAATATTGAAATTTGAAATTTGATAATGACAAGTGGTCAAACGCTGAAAACGTTTGACCACCTTCGCAAAGCCTTTAGAAACGTAATTTGACGTTTGACCACCTCTCAAAATGCGTAAAATTTTTTTTTACAATTTAAAAAGAGACGCATCACGAAGTTAGATCATTTTTCGCGGTTGTTCTAGTGAAATTTGATAATGACGAGTGGTCAAACGCTGAAAACGTTTGACCACCTTCGCAAAGGCGTTAGAAACGTAATTTGACGTTTGACCACCTCTCAAAATGCGTTAAAATTTGTTTTTACAATTTCAAAAGAGACGCATCACGAAGTTAGATCATTTTTCGCGGTTGTTCTAGTGAAATTTGATAATGATGAGTGGTCAAACGCTGAAAACGTTTGACCACCTTCGCAAAGGCGTTAGAAACGTAATTTGACGTTTGACCACCTCTCAAAATGCGTAAAAAAAAAATTTTACAATTTCAAAAGAGACGCATCACGAAGTTAGATCATTTTTCGCGGTTGTTCTAGTGAAATTTGATAATGACGAGTGGTCAAACGCTGAAAACGTTTGACCACCTTCGCAAAGGCGTTAGAAACGTAATTTGACGTTTGACCACTTCTCAAAATGCGTAAAAATTTTTTTTACAATTTCAAAAGAGACGCATCATGAAGTTAGATCATTTTTCGCGGTTGTTCTAGTGAAATTTGATAATGACGAGTGGTCAAACGCTGAAAACGTTTGACCACCTTCGCAAAGGCGTTAGAAACGTAATTTGACGTTTGACCACCTCTCAAAATGCGTAAAAATTTTTTTTACAATTTCAAAAGATACGCATCACGAAGTTAGATCATTTTTCGCGGTTGTTCTAGTGAAATTTGATAATGACGAGTGGTCAAACGCTGAAAGCGTTTGACCACCTTCGCAAAGGCGTTAGAAACGTAATTTGACGTTTGACCACCTCTCAAAATGCGTAAAAATTTTTTTTACAATTTCAAAAGAGACGCATCATGAAGTTACATCATTTTTCGCGGTTGTTCTAGTGAAATTTGATAATGACGAGTGGTCAAACGCTGAAAACGTTTGACCACCTTCGCAAAGGCGTTAGAAACGTAATTTGACGTTTGACCACCTCTCAAAATGCGTAAAATTTTTTTTTACAATTTCAAAAGAGACGCATCACGAAGTTAGATCATTTTTCGCGGTTGTTCTAGTGAAATTTGATAATGACGAGTGGTCAAACGCTGAAAACGTTTGACCACCTTCGCAAAGGCGTTAGAAACTTAATTTGACGTTTGACCACCTCTGAAAACGCGTCAAAAAAATTTTAAACAATTTCAAATGAGACATTCAAGTTAATTATACAAAATGTTAGAGAACGGCGCTTAAAATTTTGGAGAAACTGCTCGATGGATTTCGAATTCTTTCGCAAGTGACTAATACATTGAAAATTTTTTTTTTGTAAAATTGGAGGGTGGTCAAACGACATATTTTGGTGGTCAAAAAGTGGTCAATCCTTTTCCGATTTAACATTATCGAAATATCAAACTCGGGGGCTAGTGTGAAGTTAGCCCCCCAAAGTTGTTTTGATTGTTTCTCGAAAATGGCGGGTGGTCAAACGAAAGTTTATGGTGGTCAATAATGGTCAAAAAATGGTCAATCGATTCCCCCAGTACAAATTTGAAATTCGCAATTCGGGGGCCAACTTCACACAGCTAAACAAACGAATCATGAGCTGCACCACCATAGCTTGCATCAATTGCTCGTATTCTCATTTTATGATCACAGATCTGCAACAAAAAGTTTATGTTAGTTCTAAATGTAACTTAACATTGACACAATGCATTACAATCATAGAATTTAAACTGTGTTTTTGTTTTCTGTTGAAATACATATGCTCGTTCTGTGATGGCCTCAACAAGTACAAATGAGTTCCATCTATGCAACCTACAACTAAATGATGTGTTCAATATACATATTTTATGAGTAATAAAATTGATAGAAATATACCTCCAGGAATTTGATATTTCTCAAAGAACCACTGCTTTATTTGTTGCACTTCGTCTTCTTTGGGATATTTAATCCATAAGGCATTCTATGCTAGGAAGCACTTCATGCACCGATTTTGATACCGCACCTTTTGTCATTGGACATATAAAATTGGTTCCAACCGTGTTTTGGTACCATCCTGTGCCCAAAACGATTAAAGCTACAGCAAGTCTTTGTATTGGAGGAATATACGTCCTTCGCTATCCACAATCCACTGCGCAAATTAATTGCTCGCAGAACATACTGAAATGCCTCTTTAGATAGCCGAAATTGGGCTAGAAAACTAAAATTCAAATCTTTTTAAATAAGTCGCACTTTAGCATTATGAAAATATACGTACATAGTATTTTGTAATGTTAATGGATTTGAAGAATCCCGTAAAGTACGCCGCATTATCCATATATGAGAATCTTCAACTTCACCATCATCCTTCAATAAATAAATATATCTCCACATTTTAATTAGTCAACTCAGAAAATTTTTATTCACTCTAAGAAAACACAACTCGGTTTTTTAAAAGATTAATGTTTTTATAGTTTAAGTTTTAAATTTACGAGTTTTATTTAAAATAAATTATAAAAACTTAACACGGATTAAGAACCAATTTTTTTTAGGGGGGGGGGGGGGGGGGCTACTTAATCTCAAATATTTTGTTTTTTCTGGCTTTGTAAATAAATGAAAAAAATCTTTATTTTATTTATTTTCAAATTCATAATTTAAAATTTCTTTTTAAACGTAAAAGCCTCGGGGTTTGTTTGGCGCATCTTTCGATTATAGTGTCGATTTTAACAGGTTTGGGGGGAGCATGGCCCCAATGCCTCACCTTGGATCTGCCATTGACACTTGATTAACTCCAGTCTACTGTAAAACATTTTTTATTTTTATTCACAAAACAAACTCGGAAATTCAAAGAAATAGGAAAATATTTTCAACCATTTACAGTTCATTCATTAAATTGTATAATTTTACAGTGGATTTTGTAAAAAAAAATCGTGTTCCAGTAATGTGTTTTTTTTATGTTAGTGTAACCACAATTCCGGCGAACGACGGCAAATTCGGGGTCAAAATTTTTAAAACCATATGTGAAAGCGGAATTGCCCACAATTTCGACGGGCGACGATTTGCGAATGCGACGAAATTCGTCAGGTTAAAATAAATTCAAATTTTGTCGACAAGGGTGGCGATTTTTTATGTCATTGCAGTTTTTTAGTATCATAAACACTTTTCGAGTTTTATAAGGCAAAGTAGAATTTTTAATTTAAATTGTGGATCTTAATGAGTCCCTTATAGAACTTGTAAGAAATTATGAGATTTTGTACAATTTAAAAGATAAAAACTATTGTTGCTTTAAAGAAATGTTCCTCATCAACACACTCATTTTCTTGAACATTTTTTCAAAAAAATCATTTTCGTCTCTATCAAGATTTATTTCACGGACCCACCACCGTCGTTTTCTTGTTTTTAAATACCATTCGTAACTTTCCCAAATAAGTTGTAAAATTAAAATTAGGTATTTGTATTATTTTTAAGGTTTTTACGTGATCCATTTTTATTTAAAAAAACGTCGCCGCTGTTGTGCTTTAACAACTACAGCGATGCAATTCGTTGAACATGACAACAAAATTTCGTCGTTCGTTGCCGTCGTTCGTCGGAATTGTGGTTATACCATGTGATAGACTAGAGACTTAGAGAAAGCCCCTTTCCTTACTGAAAATGAAAAATTTTCTTTAGGGGTACGTGAACGCTCAATTTTTTCGAGACAATTTCAATTGTCCTCGATCGCAACGCCCATTCAATGGACGGAATTTTCTTCAGGACACGAGAGGTGTATAAATGTCTCAAAGAACTTGACGTCAATAAATCAACTGGCCCCGATAATATTCCCCCTATGGTACTCAAAAAGTGTGCCTCACCCTTGGCTAAACCTCTGCGCAAACTTTTTGCCTTGCCATATTTCTCCGGAGTTTATCCCAACTCTTGGAAACTAGCTCATGTTCAGCCCATTCCCAAAAAAGGTGAAGCCAGCGACCCTTTAAACTACCGCCCAATAGCATTAACTTCTGTTCTCTCCAAAGTTATGGAGACAATAATCAATAGAAGGTTGATGAAATATCTAGAGTCTAACCAAATTATTCACGACAGGCAGTACGGCTTTAGACCAAAACGGTCTACTGGCGACCTTCTTGTGTGCCTGACTGAACACATCAACCAAAGCATCCATGGCTTCGGTGAGTCTGGTCTGGTTGCTCTAGATATCTCCAAGGCCTTCGACAGAGTATGGCATCCCGCTCTGCTGTCGAAACTCCAAGCTATTGGCATCGACTCAGTTCTAAGGAACTGGATTGAGAGCTTTCTTTCTGGCCGTTCAATCAAGGTAGTATTTGATGGGGTCGAATCCAACCCTCATTCCATTTCGGCCGGCGTTCCCCAAGGGGCGATTCTCTCACCTACTCTCTTTCTTATATTTATTAATGATCTGCTCTCAATCCCCTCCAATCCACTTCATAGTTTTGCCGATGACGGTACTTTGCGTTACTCATACCCCTCCGACAACACAGGACAAGCAAGTGCCAGACCTTGTCTCTTAGAACGTGAACTCATGTCCAACTCTCTTAACGCGGACATTAAACTCATTCTTGATTGGGGTCGCAAGAATCGTGTCGAGTTCAATGAAACCCAAACCAAGTACTGTCTATTCTCCACTAAAACCTGCACCAACCTTCCCTCCATTTCAGTGGGCGAGGATAATATAACTGCTGATCCATATCTTAACATCCTCGGCGTGACTCTATCCAACGATTTGCGATGGAATAATCACATACTCCAAGTCTCCAAACAAGCGTACTGTTCAGAATTAGCAATTTAATTTCTGACTCAATAAAAAGGTGCCGGATGGGTGTGATTCAATAAAAAGATAACTTTTTTCAATAACCAAATTACTATTTATTCGTAATTAATTATTAGATTTTCTTAAATATAAATTCAATAAAAATTCAACAAATTGCCAAAATATTTCAATTCAATCTTACATTCGTTATTAATTCGTGATTTAGTACTTGAAAATTCGTAAATTATTCTTTATTTGTTTGTAAATAAGAATTACCAAAAATATTACTTGCTCTGATAGCTTAATTGATAACGCCACCTATCTGTCAGATGACGATCGATGTTTCGCCTGATGTGTTCTGCAATTAGAACAGCCAGGAATAACCTTTGTGTTGCTGCACTCTGGTTTCGTTTCTTGGGAATCGCTTGGGATTTGCTTGTTGTTTGCTGCCTGGTTGCTGCTTGCTGCCTGGTTTCTGCTTGCTGGACTGCTTTGCCTTGTTTCTTCGCAAATTCGTCCCTCTGTGGTTGGTTAGAGTAAGGGTGTTTTCAATGATGCAGGTTGCTTTTGCAGACTTGCACGAAAGCAAATGACGTTGACTGACAGCTTAAGCAACATGCAAAAGCAAACAACATGCATCATTGAACATAACTCATTATATGTCAAAATTGTCAGCTGACATACGTGAAATTAGTGCTTCCACTACTTACGTATTGCGAGAAACTGAAAACAAAATGGATAAAAGAAATTTAAAAACATTAATTTTAATTGTTGAGAACAAAATTCTAGTAGAAAGTGCGGATACGAGTAATGTCTCCCATTTCGTGCAGAGAAAAATGAAAAATAAATCATTATTGGTTAAATTAATAATGAAAAAGGTAGTAAAACAAAAATGAATGGCAGCACTGACGTGTCTTCTTCTTCAAAATTACAACTGCAAGTATTTGAAAAAGCTGGCAAAGTATGCAATCATTTGCTTTTAAGTTTTAATCATTGAACACTGTGCTTTTGCAAGTTGCTTCATTGAACAACATGCAAAAGCAAATATGCCGCAAGTTTGAATCATTGAAAACGCCCTAACTGCTGAAATCAATTCTGGTGATTAAGTTACTGCTGTATTAAAGACTTCAAAACTGTCTTTAATTCGGGCTTTACTGGGAAAAGACCT